>BLSH010351680.1:1319118-1329540 GCA_018402905.1 Glandirana rugosa | reverse complement strand
GTTACTAAACCCTGGACCCTGCAGATCTCCCCCAGTACACAGAACATGGAAATGCTATTATTTTAGTAAATATAAACTGCTAAATACCTTTTCTCATCAGCAGTTAGAGTAGTCTTGTGACTTCAGTGCCTGGATAAAGCTTGTAGGAGGAGTTTTCATTCTACTCTTGACTGTCCTGAGGCTGCAGGACCCCTGACCCTCTGTCTGGACAGTACTGATTGGCCCTGTGCCAAGCATCTGCACCATAACAAAAAAAAAAAAAAAAAACTCTCTAGCAATACACATCAAACTGAGCATGTGCTAGGTGCCCCCAAGACTCTGTACTATCAGGAGATGGATTGGTGACAGTGGAAGAAGGAAAGGATCAGAGAAGACAGCATCAAACAGCCGTTTTACACAATGTGGAGGATTAACCCCTTAGGTTCCACAGTGAGTAGAACAAGCATGCTTTACTGCATATACAGACTGATTTTACTGTTGTAGGTTTAGTTAAGCCTCGTACGTACGATCGTCTCAAATCGTATGTTGGCTGTTGTATCTTGCATACTGACTGCACTACACGATCGTACGACCAAAGAAAGAACGTTCAGATGCATGTAATTAGCATCCGGACGTTCCTGACTTCTGAGCATGCGTGTTTTGCACAATACAACTTGTTGTACCAACTTCTCTGTACACCCGATACAATGGTCGTATGACCGCTTGTTGGTACGACCAAGTTTTCTAGTTTGCTCATACAACTCACGTTGTACGACCATCGTATGTCGGCTCTTCTAATCGCACGTACGAACGATCGATTTCGCATACAACGCTTGTTCGTACGACCAGTTGTATACGCTCGTCGTCCCGTGTGTACGAGGCTTAACACTTTAAAATGTATGTTGTACTTTTGTCCATGCAGGGCAAGGTACCAGGTTCACTAATTTAAAGCATATCCTCATGGAGTGGGATGGATTTTTAAGGCAATCAAAAATATTTCTTAATATAAAATTATCATTTTATTGAAAAATGTTATTAAAATTGTAAAAAGGAGCATTGTACAATCTTTCATAGACATGTGTTCAACATGACATATATCAACAGTAAACAAATGACAGGAAATGGTATCCCCCAACTACTTGCTGAAATTCCACCCTGATGGTGAATGGATCCAGTCGAATAGGGGGTATCCAACGTGTTTCAGAATTAACGTCTACCTCAGCCGTTCATCTGCTATCAATGTATTGTGTGGCAGATGCACATTGTTGTGTGGCAGATACACATAGATGATATATTCTTGATTTTGGATGAGGGGAATACAGTTTGAAGCTATGTCTGAACCAAATGAATCACAATGATCTGAATTTGTTCTTTACCATGACTTATGATGCCCACAAAGTAGACTTTTTGGACATCGGTATTATCAAAAATCAAAATTGGGGGCTGACTAGTAAGCTTTTCAGGAAGGAAACAGCCAGCAACAGCTTGCTGCATGCCGGCAGTTTCCATCCTGAGCCACTCAAAAAAAAATCCATACCTTTCAGCCAATTTCTGCGCATTAGATGCAATTGCAGTACTGGTGAGGATTTTCAGAAAGAGGCGGATGAATTGACTGAAAGACTGCTTGCATGGGGTTACACTAGGTCATCTTTAAAAAAGGCTTTCAATAGAGTCCAGAAGCGCAATAGACAGGATATCATTTTTAAACCAAAGACAAAAAAGTAAGATAATAAGATATGCGAATGAACATGAAAAAATTAAAAACATTTTTTTTCCAAACTATCCTCACTGAAGACCCAGTTTTGGGAAAGTTTGTAGCTGGGTGTCCCCAGGTGACCTACAAAAATCAGGGGTGGTTGAGGACCTTTTGATACAAAGTGAATACAAAAGGGAATCCAGAAAGAACCCCTGTAAATTGCATGGTACCTTCCCTTGTGGATCGTGTTCCTACTGTCCGGTTATCAAACGTATGAGCCAGGTAACCTTACCCAATGGTGAACAGTTCGCGGTTAAACAATTTGTGAAACCAAGGAGGTTGTATACTTAATGCAATGTTAATGTGGGAAAGACCCGACAGGAATTGAAACAACGTATCGGTAAACGTACGCATATTTGCAACCTGGATCTGCCTTTGGGCCAACATGTAGCCAGAAGATAAATATAGAATGCCTAAAGTGAAATTTACCGTATTAGACCGGGTTCATATTCCCCCAAGGGGAGGGGATTGGAATAAAATGATTTTACAACGTGAAATGTGATGGATTAGATATTTCAAAGCCACAACACCTCCCAGCTTAAATGAAGCAGGAAGTTATAGACCCTTCCTGGAGGGCTTTAATTCAGGTAAAATAGACTAATTAAGAATTAAGCAGAGGCTCATGACGGACATCCTTTGACTATAAGAGAACTCCATTCCCTCTTTGACCTTTAGAGTATTCACATAATAGCATCTTCTGAACGAGGAATTAGACAAGAAGACTACACCTCCAGGGTTATATAATTATATCTATAAAGTAACCTGTTTTTCACTATAATAGATTTTTGTACAGATTGATCATTATAGGCATACTGTTATGGGTTTTTCCATAGCTTGAAAGAACGGATTCTCTGATTCCATTTGTAGTTGCACCCGGCGCAGGTAGGCCCCAGGGATTGTTTGCCTGGGGCCTTCTTTATTCTTCAATACGCCTGGGGATCTCCCCAGGTTCTATTGTGCAGATACCCTGTGTCGGCGGTGTAATTGTCTCCAATATGGTGCAGTCTTAGTCTCCAGATGTGGTCATCCTGGAGACGGGATATGATGCGTGACATCACACATGCGCGTTATATGGAAACGCCAGGAACTGCATCAGGTGCCATTCCTCCTTCCCACCGTGATTGAGAGGGGCATTTTTTGTCTCTGATCTGTTTGAAGAGGAGTTGATAGAGCGAGGATTGATTTACCCAGCGGGGCGGATTGTACCTTGTGCAATTTATAACAATACCAGGCACTAGTAAGTATACTTACCTCCAGGCTGGAAACATTTTTGGCCTTATGCACGTCTGGGGGAGAGGAGGGATATTGATACCAACCCACATTTTTTTTTTTTTTTTTTTATATGTGATGTTGGTTGTAGAAATCCTGCTACTCAGTATAGTCATTACCCTTTTTTGTTCTTAAAGCAATAGTGCCTAATTTTTGGACAATAGTCTGCGGTTTCTCTATAACGCGAACGGTTTAACAATGGGTATATGGGGATGCACTTTTTGAAGCCATAGGAGTGCTCAAGTTTGACATGGAATATGCTGTATGTTCCTTGGTGTGCCTTAAATGGACACAATCTGCAAATATGTGTGTATATATATATATATATATATATATATATATCTCTATCAATGCTGTAAGCATTATTATTCTACATTACAGATGTGGCAATATCCCTGAGGACGAAGTTAATTGTATCTATACTTTAAGCGCCTTGGATACCCCTATTCTACTGGATCCGTCCATTCACCATCAGGGTGGAATGTCAGCAGGTAGTTGGGGGGGGGGGATACAATTTCCTGTAATTTGTTTACTGTTGAAGCACTTTTGATATATGTCATGTTGAACACATGTCTATGAAAGATTGTACAATGCTCCTTTTTACAATTTTAATAACAATTTCCCAATAAAATGATAATTTTATATTAAGAAATATATATTGATTGCCTTAAAAATCCCCTTCAATGAGGATATGCTTTAAACTAATGTAATTGGGATGATGGCAATTATACCCACAATCACTTAAGTTTTTTTATACTTCGGGTACCAGGTTCACTTGACCCAAATATGCTGCCATGCTAATATCCTCTAAATTTCAATTTAGTTGAATCTTGCAAAAGATTTACAGGTGCTCTCCCACAAGAAAGGGCTGCATTATGGGGGCACTGAAGTGTCGTCTTTTATCCTAAATACTGGTAGGTATCACATGCTGTGGATCAGGCAGTGAGAGGAATTTAAAGGCGGTTTACAATTTTTTTTTTGTAACCATGTCTAGCAGGGGCAAAGGGAAAGTTTATATAATTTTGATCTGTTCACAGGATAGGTTTACCTTTATTAACCATGCTACACCCATATTTAGGGTTTAAAGTAACATTTTACTATTAAGCGCCCACCTCACCCTTTGACAGCGGGCGGGGGTTCTTCTTCCCACACATTCTGTCACATTTTAAAAATTCAGAGAGCCCAGCACAGCCGTGTAACTCATTCACAGGAATCTGTGAATGAACGAACTACAAGTCCTGTCTTCCACTGCGGTACAGGCAGAGAGCTCTAAACAGTGCGTGCAGGAGCCTGACATTACACCTGTGATCCACTGATCACTGGTACAATTACAATGCATGTTTTTTTTGTTCTGCAAAAAGATGTGCATTTCTTTTTTTTTTTTTGGAAAAGTGAACTTAGCCTTTAACAAAACAATTCCAATTATATATCTATGCGTTCAATAAATGCACACATAACAGTTGCTCCTGTCAGAAATATGCTGAACTTCCTGTTGTAGAATCTTCTCTCAAATCCAGAGCACCCCCTCCCTACATTATGGAGACAGAAAGAAGGTGGCGTTCTGTAGTCATGACACACTTTCTGTCTAATGACATTGCTGCTCTCCCATAGATGCATAGATTATAGTAAGGCCTGGTTCACACTAGTGTGACTTCAGATGAGACTTGAGTTGCAGAGGGTTACATGAAAATGGAAATCACATTATTCTCTATGGTGCCTGTTCACATAAATGCAGCACAGCATGGCAGGTTTTTGAAAAAGGGTTTGGTGCAATTTTGGCCCTATAGATTATCATGGAACTGCACCAAAAATGCATGTACATGCCATTTTGCAGGTTAAGGCTCCTTAACCACTTCAGCCCCGGAAGGATTTCCAGCTATAGGACCGGAGCCCTTTTTGCGATTCGGCGCTTGTTAACTGACAATTGCGCGGTCGTGGGACGTTGTACCCAAACAAAATTTGCATCCTTTTTTTCCCACAAATAGAGCTTTCTTTTGGTGGTATTTGATCACCGCTGCGTCATTTCTGATCGCCGCTATAAACAAAAGAAGAGGGACAATTTTGCAAAAAAACTCAAATTTCTTACTTTTTGCTAAAATACAAATCCAAAAAAAAAATATAAAAAAACATTTTTTTTCATCGGTTTTGGTCGATTTATATTCTTCCTCATATTTGTGATAAAAAAAAAATCGCAATCGGCGTTCATTGATTGGTTTGCGCAAAAGTGGTCGCGTTTATGGATGATGAGAATTCATTTTTGGGGTTTTTATTTTATTTATTTTTTTACTAGTAATGGCGGCGATCTGCGATTTTTAGCGGTACTGCAATATTTCAGCGGACATGTCGGACCATTTTGACACTTTTTTTGGGACCATTGGCATTTATACAGCAATCAGTGCTATAAAAATGCACTGATTACTGTGTAAATGCCATTGGCAGTGAAGGGGTTAACCTGCAGGGGGCGCTCTAAGGGTTAACAGTGTTCCCTGGGCGTGTTCTAACTGTGGGGGGACTGCCCTAGCTGGGGAAGGGAAGTGGTCATAGCCTCCGTATACAGGAGGGCTGTGATCACAGCCCTTCACAGAACGGAGGTCCGTGTTTACATACACGGACCTCCGTTCCTCCGCTCCGGGGGGGGGGGGGGCATCACGGGTAGCCGGCGGCAATCGAAGCCGCCGCACCCGCTCCCTGGCCCTCCCCGAACACAGTGAGGCTCGGTCTCGCGGCCGCCGTCATATGACAGCGATTTGCGCTCACCAGCCACCTTGTCACCGTCAGATGCCGATTGGCGGTCGGCAAGGGGTTAACAACCAGCATCCAGTTGCCTTCCCCTACCAATAAACACAATAGAATCAAAAACACAACCAAGTCACACTACATAATCGCACTGAAAATCAGATCAAAGCGCAGCTGCACTAGTACCTTGCCTGAGTGAGTTTGGTCACCCAGGAAGTGCGTTACTCTCTTGATCCCCAGGTAAAAGTAAATAAACCCTAGAAAAAAGGAAACTAATGTAGCCACCCCATGTAAGGTCTGGTAAGCTGCAATATATTACAATATATTACAGACAATGCTTTTAGAACCACATTGTTTCTAGGTGAAGATCACATGACATGCACACATTGCTTTGGTTCTCAATGGAGACTTGCAGCATCAAGCTCCCTTTGTTGTACATTTTGCTTTTAGGACCATAGAGATAGAAGGAGACCACAGCATGGCCTGTACACAGATGTATTACACTGGAAACACACAGTACATACCCAGATATCTGTTTCTTAAAAATTAATGTAAAGGTACTGCTGGAAGTCAAGTGTAAAACTTCTAGAGGCACAGTTTGATGTCTGAGAAAACCCCATCTTTGACCAAGCCACAATAAGTTAGCAGCAGAAGATAACACTGTCCTAGAGAGAAGGACCAGAACAACCAGGACAGTTTCTCTAATATCTGATTGATGTTCATCCAAGAGCACTCCATTAAAGTGAAACGTCACTCTCTCAATCAACATTGACTATTTTTAATCCTTATGTTGCAAGTATTAGTAAATAGAAAGGAACATACAGCATCTCACAAAAGTGAGTACACCCCTCACCTTTTTGTAAATATTTTATCATATCTTTTCATGTGACAACACTGAAGAAATGACACTTTGCTACAATGTAGTGAGTGTACAGCTTGTATAACAGTGTATATTTGCTGTCCCCTCAAAATAACTCAACACACAGTCATTAATGTCTAAACCGCTGGCAACAAAAGTGAGTAAACCCCTAAGTGAAAATGTCCAAATTGGGCCCAATTAGCCATTTTGCCCTCCCTGGTGTCATGTGACTCATTTGTTACAAGGTCTCAGGTGTGAATGGGGAGCAGGTGTGTTAAATATGGTGTTGTTATCTCTCTCATACTGGTCACTGGAAGTTCAACATGGCACCTCATGGCAAAGAACTCTCTGAGGATCTGAAAAAGTGAATTGTTGCTCTACATAAAGATGGCCTAGGCTATAAGAAGATTGCAAAGACCATACAGCGGTTTAACAGGACAGGTTCCACTCAGAACAAGCCTCGCCATGGTCGACCAAAGAAGCTGAATACACGTGCTCAGCATCATAGCCAGAGGTTGTCTATCGGAAACAGACGTATGAGTGCTGCCATCATTGCTGCAGAGGTTGAAGGGGTGGGGGGGGGTCGGGGTCAGCCTGTCAGTGCTCACACCATATATTGCATCAAATTGGTCTGCATGGCTGTCGTCCCAGAAGGAAGCCTCTTCTAAATATGATGCACAAGAAAGCCTGCAGTTTGCTGAAGACAAGCAGACTAAGGACATGGATTACTGGAACCATGTCCTGTGGTCTGATGAGACCAAGATAAATGTATTTTGTTCAGATGGTGTCAAGTGGGTGTAGTGGCAACCAGGTGAGGAGTACAAAGACAAGTGTGTCTTGCCTACAGTCAAGCATGGTGGTGGGAGTATCATGGTCTGGGGCTGCATGAATGCTGCTGACACTGGGGAGCTACAGTTCATTAAGGGAACCATGAATGCCAACATGTACTGTGACATACTGAAGCAGAGCATAATCCCCTCCTTTTGGAAACTGGGCCGCAGGGCAGTATTCCACCATAATGACCCCAAACACACCTCTGCTATGCTAAAGAAGCTGAGGGTGAAGGTGATGGACTGACCAAGCATGTCTCCAGACCTAAACCCTATTGAGCATCTGTGGGGCATCCTCAAACGGAAGGTGGAGGAGCTCAAGGTCTCTACCATCCACCAGCTCAATGATGTTGTCAGGGAAGAGGACTCCAGTGGCAACCCGTGAAGCTCTGGTGAACTCCATGCCCAAGAGGGTTAAGGCAGTGCTGGAAAATAATGGTGGCCACACAAAATATTGACACTTTGGGCCCCATTTTGAACATTTTCAATTAGGGGTGTACTCACTTTTGTTGCCAGCGATTTAGACATTAATGGCTGTGTGTTGAGTTATTTTGAAGGGACAGCAAATTTACATTTGTTATACAAGCTGTGCACTCACTACTTTACATTGTAGCAAAGTGTCATTTCTTCAGTGTTGTCACCTGAAAAGATATAATAAAATATTTACAAAAATGTGAGGGGTGTATTCAGTTTTGTGAGATACTGTATAACAGGTTTACTTGGTTTAAACTCATTTTTTTTACGTTTCTTCAGTTACTTCCTGGCTTCTTGCCTAGGCAAATGATGTCATACATTCCAGGAGTCTTCTGAAGGGGAGGAGGGGTTTTCTCAGTTAAGCACACCCTCCTTTCTGTATGCCTGAACGAAGAGCAAATGGATTCCAGGAAGTAAATGCTACATGAATTGTCTACCCTTACTCAAGATGGCCATGGCCAGAAATGCTAAGAGGGGGTTTTTCAAAGTGATTTCTCAGCAAATAAAGCATTGAGACATATGGATGGGGGAGTTTGCTTTGATTATTAAAAATGAATTAACTAGCATTTTTGCTTTGTGGTGCTCAAATGCAATGTGCCGTTTTAAGGAGTATCTGCCGACCTCTATATTCAGTATACACAAGATATTTGCAGATGTGGACAAAGAAAGTGGCAAAAGTTATCTCATGTCTATAAGCTGCTTTAGGCCCTAGCAGGCAGAGGAAGCTATATTCTACAGTTGATAAGACCCTTTAGGAAAACACAGAATTTATTATTAAAATCAGAACATTATGGCTTTTAACAGTCTGCTAGAACAGTCCTGAGAATCTGGGAAATTTCCATGAGGAAATCTTTACTTTCTCACCAAGCAGTATTAGCCCATGGCAATCAAATACCTTTGTGTGGTTTCTGGCTGTGTAACCCCTTTGCACCAGTAAAAACTAGTGTAAAAAAAAAAAAAATTGCATTTTTTTTTTTCAGAAAGGAGTATAAAAATGTTTTCATACAATAAGTCCATTTGAGAAATCACAAGCTTTATCGGTTTCTTAGTATTAATAAGTAAATTCAAATGTTCAGTTTGATCTGTCTTTACCAATATTTTGGCAAAATAAAAATGTTAAATATTAATGCAAAAACAATATATTTTACTTCTGCAGCATTGCAAGCCCATACAATCTATAATAAACCAGTTTCCCAATTCCATAACAAGGAAAGGTGTATTCGGTTCTTTACGGTTACTAGCTGTTCTCGCAATAAAAGTATTAGTTTTAGATCCACTCTAACTAATAAATGTAATTAGACAGAGCACAAATGCATAACGCTTACTCATAAAAACTGGTATGGTCACAATATGGCTAAGTCAATTTTTTAAACAAGAGGCTAACGTTTCTACAATTCGCACAGCGGATTCTGTACATCCATCAAAGTTTGAGTGTGTAAATCCATCGCCACCACATAGGAGGAAAGGCTTGCTGTGCAGAGTTATCTGACCTGGACAATCCGGAAAGGCCTCTGTAACCTGAAACATAAATCATGCAGATTAGTCAGCTGAGGAATTCTAAATCCACCAACACGTGTGACATGGAATTAAAAAGAACAACATTGTCCAAACTAAGGAAATATAAAATACAATCTATAGCGCAAGTCACCCTTCCACATCTCCATTTTAAATTTTAATAAAGGTCTCTACATTTATATCATATACTTATTACAATATTTATTATATAGAGTAAAGAGTAGCGCCCCCCCCAAATACTGTAGCTGCTGACTTTTAATATTAGGACACTTACCTGTCCAAAGTGCCAGCAATGTTAGCACCCCAGCCGATTATCGGATCGGCTCTTGGGTGCTGCCACCGCCATTCCATGTAAGGGACACTGGCAGTACAGCCTTTTGTCTTCACAGCCGGTTCCCTACTGCGCATGCAGTAGGGATGGAGGGTGCCAAAGTTCAGAGGGAAGCGCCGTGGTGCTGTCTCCCAGAAGTGGGGAAGGGTACCTGTCAAAAACAGGTACCTGTCCCCCCCCCCCCCCCCCCGAAAGGTGCCAAATGTGGTACCGGGGGGGGGAGGAAGCAGATAAGTGGAGGTTCCATTTTTGGGTGGAACTCCGCTTTAAGGACCAATTCAAACTTGCCTATTTTCATGCAGCAAAACTCATAAATTGTGCCGCAAATAAATGCATTGCAAGGAGAAAACCCAATGCATCTTATGTGGCTGGTCCACAAAAATGATCAGCAGTTTTCAGTGTTCTGAAAGAAAATGTTTATGAGCCGATACAGACATACCACATGTGCTGCATCGGACATGGAACAGTGTGAATCCAGTTCTAAACATTTATCTATATACACAAATATATGCATGTCATAGAGAAGATTTGAGGGTACTTTTTGGAAAATGTCAATTATTCTTAAAGCTACCCTGCAAGGATAAAACAAACAAAAAAAATCCTCTGTCCTGCAATGGCATGGGGGGGGGGGGGTCAGAGGAAGGAACCACAGCACGGGGGGGGGGGGGGGGGG
>BLSH010351680.1:1285864-1302177 GCA_018402905.1 Glandirana rugosa | reverse complement strand
GGCACGTACTCCGGAATTTCACTACCGATAAGTAAAGACGTCAACCATCTGAGGACAATTATACAGTAAAATAATAAAAAAAAACAAAGTATTATATTACATCAAAATATATGGTCCTAAATGTCATGTTATACACTGACCTCTAACTAGGACAGTCACTCTTTCTGACTTCTTACGCCTATTGAGAGTTACGAAGATGAGTTCTTAAACGTTACCGGTATTTGTCTGAGGATTGATCACAACTCGCTTGGGCCTGACATTGCAAGCCCAGGCATGGCTTGAAATCCCACAGGCACCGTGCCTGGGCCTGGGCCTGTAAAGTTTTTAGCAAGCCCAAGCCAGGCCCCCGAACGATTTTTGAAATGTCCGGGTCCGGGTCCGTGCCACGGACACCCTAAAGTTCGGTACGGACCCGAACGTTACAGTCCGGGTTCGCTCAACACTAGTTAGGAGTCTGTTTATGGCCATTGCAAATTCTTGAGTAGAAGCATTGAGAGTTATCCGCATTCTTCAGTCTTTCTCACTGACAGGATCAATCTCCAGTCACATATTGTACTGTAAATCCTGGTATATAAAACTACATTATATTATGAAACAAAAAAAAATAATAAAATGACATATTAACAGGAGTCTACCAACTGCAGAAATGAATAGCCATCACTTTAAGGCCTCATGCACGGCTGACGTTTTTTGACTGTTTTACAGCAGCTGTTTTTAGCTGCAGACGTTTTTTTCTACAGTCAATAAACCCTCCATCATGTTATCCTATGTGTTCATGCACACATAGGCTGTTGTCAACTGTTTTTAGCAGTGACGTTTTTGAGCTGTAAAAAAACCCCAAGATCAGAGGGTTCTTTTGGACGTTTTTTAGCTGTAAAAATGCCCAAAAACATCGACCGTTTTTGGATGTTTTAGACCAATTGAAAAAACAAAAACGTGAAAAAACTTCGGTAATATAACGCTGGTAAAAGCTGAAAACATCCCTGATAAGCTACTGACGTTTTTTGGACGTTTTTTTAAAGTCCTGTGTGCATGAAGCCTTAATGTCTAAACCGCTGACAACAAAGTGAGTACACCCCCAAGTGAAAATGTCCAAATTGGGCTCAATTAGCCATTTTCCCTCCCGGTGTCATGTGACTCATTAGTGTTACAAGGTCTCAGATGTGAATGGGGAGCAGGTGTGTTAAATTTGGTGCTATCACTCTCACTCTCTCATACTGGTCACTGGAGATTCAACACGGAACCTCCTGGCAAAGAACTCTCTGAGGATCTGAAAAAAAGAATTGTTGCTCTACATAAAGGTTTCCTAGGCTATAAGAAGATTGCCAAGACCCTGAAACTGAGCTGCAGCATGGTGGCCAAGACCATACAGTGGTTTAACAGGACAGGTTCCACTCAGAACAGGCCTTGCCATGGTCGACCAAAGAAGTTGAGTACATGAGCTCAGTGTCGTATCCAGAGGTTGTCTTTGGGAAATAGACGTATGAGTGCTGCCAGCATTGCTGCAGAGGTTGAAGGGGTGGAAAACTGCAAGCAATTTTCTGAAGACAAGCAGACTAAGGACATGGATTACTGGAACCACGTCCTGTGGTCTGATGAGACCAAGATAAATGTATTTGGTTCAGATGGTGTCAAGCGTGTGTGGCAGCAACCAGGTGAGAAGTACAAAGACAAGTGCGTATTGCCTACAGTCAAGCATGGTGGTGGGAGTGTCATGGTCTGGGGCTACATGAGAGAACCATGAATGGCAACATGTACTGTGGCATACTGAAGCAGAGCATGATCCCCTCCCTTCAGAGACTGGGCCGCAGGGCAGTATTCCAACATAACGACCCCAAACACACCTCTAAGACAACCACTGCCTCGCTGAAGAAGCTGATGGACTGGCCAAGCATGTCTCCAGACCTAAACTCTATTGAGCATGCGTGGCGCATCCTCAAAGGGAAGGTGGAGGAGCGCAAGGTCTCTAACATCCACCAGCTCAGTGATGTTGTCATGGAGGAGTGAAAGAGGACTTCAGTGGCAACCTGTGAAGCTCTGGTGAACTCCATGCTCAAGAGGGTTAAGGCAGTGCTGGAAAATAATGGTGGCCACAAAAAATATTGACATTTTGGGCCCAATTTGGACATTTTCACTTAAGGGTGTACTCACTTTTGTGGTCAGGGGTTTAGACATTAATATCTGTGTGTTGAGTTATTTTAAGGGGACAGCAAATTTACACTGTTATACATGCTGTACACTCACTACTTTACATTGTAGCAAAGTGTAATTTCTTCAGTGTTGTCACATGAAAAGATATAATAAAATATTTACAAAAATGTGAGGGGTGTACTCACTTTTGTGAGATACTGTAACATTTTCTTTTCCAATATTTTTATTAAGGAAATGTCAATTAAAAAAACAAAAACACATATAAAGTAACAGTATTGCAGTACAGTCATCGACAATATCACGAGTAAAGCATATCCGACTCATTGTAATCCATATATAAATGAGTATCCATAACACAACAAAATCAGACAAAAAGGCATCTGTAAGAAAAGTACTATAAAGAAAGTAAAGGCAAAAATTGCCCAATCACTTTTGCCAAAACCAGGTACCCGCTCCCCCCGTAAGGAGCCAAATGTGGCAGCAGAGGAGGCAAAAGGCAAATAAGCGGAGCTTCCCTTTTTGGGGGGAGCTCCGATTTAAAGAGATTGACTCTCTCTATTTTTCCTGTTTACCATTTTCATTGAAACCCAAAGCAAAAGAAAAATCACAAATTTTGGGTTGTCCTAAGAAAAGTAATAGAGGGGAAATCTTCCAATTGGGACCCGGGGGTCCCCAAGGAATTCTCCTAATTTGCAGGGATTTCCTCTCACTTCCTGTTGGGCTATGGGACAGGAAGTGAAAAAAAAATCTACACAATGGGACACAGATAGTAAAAAAAAAAATCTGACAGAGGTTATAACCCTCCCTTACGCTATCCAAAATGATAAAAAAAAGTTTTGCCTATAGTTCTACTTTAACTAACCATACTCACAAGATATGTTATCAATAGCACTCTTCTTCACATCACCTGATCACACTGCAGTAACTCCCAGGCTCTGACTGTGGTGCACATAATGTGAAAGTCATGTTACCTTTCATTGATGCTTGGTTGTGGAGATTAAATATGTTGATTATCCCAAGCACATCTGATTCTTGAAAATATTATTTATGACCCTCTAGTTAATCCCTACACAATCAAATCATGCAATTGTTGTAAGCAATGCTCGCATCGTATGACTTGCTATTAATAGGCATTGCTGAGTTTCTGTTTCATGTTCCGATAATTTATGTTACTGTGTTTAACATTTACCTAGCTGTAGCTTGTAAGAGGATTGTGATATATCCTATATGACTGTTAAAGCTGAACTCCAGGCATGATCTTTATTGCATACTTACAGTGGTCCAGCTTGGCACTGCCACCATTCATAGAATTATCAATATTTTTTTTTTACCATAAATATTTTATTATGTATTTTAGACATTACAAAAGAATTGGCATGTAAAAATCAGGTCCTTTAAACATTGGTAACGTCATAGTATAATAGAATACCAGCACATTGTTGGTCAACATAAAGCTCAAAAGTCCTCTTTAATCAGTATAGGAGTATTGGTCATATAAGCTAGACTCGATGATTAAGGAGAAACTATCTAGCTTAGTTCCCTCTGGATGTTTGAACCCGGCAGAATACCTATCTAGGAGGGATAGGGATAACGGGCTCCCATATGATAGAGAAGAGGGGGAGGAAGGAGGGAAGGGTGGTAAAAAAGAATGGGGTCTCAGGACAGACAAGGTGAGGGGGTTAGAACATCACCAACTGCCCTCTCCAACGTCCGAGGTCGCAGCCCACATGGGGCGTACAGATATGTAGGTCCAAGCATAAATTTATTTTAGGTCCTTGTACTCTTGTGAGCTTCTGAATGTAAGCCAGGGTTCCCAGGTTTCCGTGTATTTAGTGATGTTATCTAAGGTAATATGTATCAATTTCCGCAACACGGTTGATATGCTGAAACCATTCTAATAGGGTAGGTAGCGATGTAGAGTGCCAATGCACATTCTTGCAGCGTTGACCATATGCATCGCGATTGATTTGAAATATCTATTTTTGGGGATTTTAGATAGATGCAATAGGTATGGTGCTGGGGTGAATACCATAGGTAGATCAGATAGACGTTTGATTACATCATGAACTTCGTGCCAGTATGGTTGGAGCAGCAGGCAGTTCCTTCAAATGTGGAGGAACGTACCCGTCACCTGTCAGATATTGATGAAGAAAATTTGTGTAGCAGGTCCGGAATTCTGTACCATTGGGTTTTAATTTTATAACCGCTCTCCTGGACAGAGACGTTCAACGAGCCTTTATGGATGTACAAGTGGATGTCGTCCCATTCCCCTATCCCAACCTCCACTCCCACTACTGTGCTCCAGTAGGAGTGTTCAGTCTGCAGGAGTGTCTCGTTCACTAAATGAAGAGGATTGAATTGTGGAAATTACGTAACTGAGGTGATGTACGGGAACATAGCGATTCAAAAGGGTCTGGTAAAATGTTCCTTACAAGTTCTGTCATCAAGAAAGTGTTTTAGTTGCGAATTATCAATATTTATTTATAGAAAGCCTTGTATTCTTTTTCAATTAATGCAAGGTGTTTTCTAATTGAACCAGGTGGAGACAGTGATGTCATCGCTCCTCCTCTCAACCTTGTCCACTCAGAGAATGCCTTGTATGATTTACTATTTCCATCTCGTCCAATTAACTGAATTGAATACAAGGCAATTTGTGAAAGGCAGCAGTGCTAAGCAAACTCCCCTCTATAGTCAGCGTGCAGAAAGGAAGCCGCTCGGCACAGGACCCAGTGATTTTCAGCTTCCCCAATGGCCCCTCAAGTATGAGATATGTATAGTTACATTAGTCCAAGCCGGTATGCAATAAAGATCATACCTGGAGTTCAGCTTCGAGAGAAATATTTATTTTTCCATCTCCTTTTGCTAAAAAAAAACTGTGTAAAAGTCACCACTATAGGTGAATGAATCATTTCATAAATTGTTGTAGACTGGGCAGGCACAATACACTCCTGGAACCATGAAAAAACTGTAGAAATGAGTGAACCAATTACCAATATGTTGTGACATGGGTAGCCTGAAAAGTCTGACAATAACTATGAATTGCAATTCAGCAGTTTCTTTGAGCATGCAGAAGAGGACTTGCCTGAGCACAGACACATCTCTAGATTTATAAACTGCAAACTGCACAAACATCCCTCCATGGAGCCCGTTTTATTTCCATGCAATGCTCAGGGGTGCAGATGTATCCAGAGTCAAATCTTTGTTCACCCTTTGCAGAAGGTACATAATATGTGGCAACATGTATTGTTTTGATGTGTTTGCATAACTGCAGACAGGACAATACATTACTGCGTTACAGGATTACATTGTAGGAAAAGTGAAAGCCGTTCTCGTGATAAATTATACATCTTATACAAATTAAAGTGTGGAGTCCTTTGGTGTCAGATTACTAGAATATATCCTCAATACTAGGTTTCCATATTCTTTGTAGACGTGAAAGTCTTAGACCCAACAAGAGTTCTTTCTTTCTTCAAGTGATTTCCAACACAATATACAAGGAGAAAAATACAGCTAGCTCTGAAAAGGATGAAATCAGCCACCCCCACACAACATACTGTGTACAGGGGACAGTTAATGTTAATATTTACTGCTTTTCATGTAATCTCTGGTGGCTAACTGAAGTTGCTAGGTCAGCATCAAAATAATGGATTTCATACAGTGAGCTCTTTATTTTTTTTCCATCTGAAATGCATAAAAAAGACATTTTGGCATTGAACATAAATGAGTGGGCTGTTATTGGAAAGGAATGACTTCTTTAAATATTTATTGTAACGTTGTGTACGTCTTTTGGTGATGAGTGAGCTGCTGAGTTTTTACTTGACTTTAAGTGATGTCCCTGTAAGAAGAAAGCAAATACTTACTTCTCCTGAATGCCACTCCATTGAAGAGAAACTGTTGGCTGAAGCATCTTCAGAAACCAAAACTTTGGTAGAGTGTCGATCTTTCAGTCCTGCGCTGCACTCAGTGGTTTTTCCCTCGACCCCCATGCCTCGATCTCATATAGTGATGTGGAGGTTGGCAGGAGAAACTACAGAGTTTAGCAGGGGAGAGAAGATCGACAGTACTGAAGTTTTGGTTTATTAAGAAACTTCATCAGGTAATATCTCTTTAATAGAGTGGTGGTCAGCAGCACAACAGGCAGAAGAGGTATTTACTTTACAGGCACACCTTTTCTTGCCACTTTCAATTTTGCAAAAGTCACTTTAATGCAAACCTGTGCTTTGCTCATGTGACATTGCTGGCGCTTTGTGATTACCAGTTACTCAAAGCCCATCTCTAGCCAAAATTTTTCTTAATTCTTTGTTATTGGTTAGAGCAGGCAAGAGATAGAACCTCTTGGAAATTTTAGCTTTCCTAGACTCTATCCAAAACTACAAAAAAAAAAATTCTGGCTAGTGCACAGCTTAAAAATTCACTGCTTTAACATGCCATCAATTTTTATGCCAAACAAGGGTACCAAGACCCCTTCAATATATGAACGTTGGATATACTTACTTGTGAGTATCTCCATTTCTGACACTTGGTGCTCTTTGGTTTAGGAAGATTTGGTAGTATTGTATCAAGATGTTTCAAGATCGTGTGCTGCACTTCATCTTTTTCTTGTTCTAAGTGCTCTATTCCAAATGGTACACCAGTGTGGACTACAACTGATGGTCCAATATCTGAAGACTCTGTTAAAAGTAAAAAAAAGGGAATGAACAAAATTTTAAATCATGTGGCTGAAAAGGCTGTACGCAATATCATACAGTTAAAGGCCTGCATAAAAAAAGGTAATACTTTTTAAAAATACATATTTTATTTTTTATTTTTCTCAATTTACAAAATGCAAAGCAAGAAGCAAACAGAAAAAACATCTAGATTAAATGAATATTTTATGTGACTACCCTTTGGCTTCAAACCAGCATCAGTTCTTACACTTGCACAAAACCCTGGTTCACACTGACACGATTTGGCATGCAATTTGACATGTCAAAGCAACAGCAATGGCACCATCCTAATCGGTGCGCCGCTGCACCAATTTCAAAAAGTAGTTCTTGCACTACTTTTTGCGATTTTAGGTGCAATTTCCATAGGCATCTGTGCAGAAACCCGCACAGATGTCTGAAATTGCAGCTGTTATCGGGACTGACATGCGGGAATGAAATGGTACGAGTTCAGCTGGGCAAAGTCAGGGATTTTGTAGGTTTAGAGACAGGTGTACGATGAACCAGTTATACCAAGCAGATGCTAATGATTGTCAATTTCATATGTAGGTTGAAAAATAGTCATTAACCCCTTCCTTACCGGGCACTTAAACCCCCCTCCTGCCCAGACCAATTTTGGCTTTCAGCGCTGTCGCATTTTGAATGACAATTGCGCGGTCGTGCGACGTTGTACCCAAATAAAATTTGCGTCCTTTTTTTCCCACAAATAGAGCTTTCTTTTGGTGGTATTTGATCCCATCTGCGTCATTTCTGATCGCCGCTATAAACAAAAAATGAGCGATAATTTTGCAAAAAAGAACAATATTTCTTACTTTTTGCTAAAGTACAAATCCATTAAAAAAATTATTCATCAGTTTTGGCCGATATATATTCTTCTACATATTTTTGGTAAAAAAAAAAATCGCAATCGGCGTATATTGATTGGTTTGCGCAAAAGTTATCGCGTCTACAAACTGGGAATTGATTTATGGCGTTTTTTTATTTTTATTTTTTTACTAGTAATGGCGGCGATCTGCGATTTTTATCGGGACTGCGATATTGGGGCGGAAATGTCGGACATTTTTTACACATTTTTGGGACCAATGACATTTATTCAGCGATCAGAAATTTAAATGTCCACTGATTACTGTGTAAATGTCATTGGCAGTGGAGGGGTTAACCTGCAGGGGGCAGTGAAGGGGTTAAATATGTTCCCTGGGTGTGTTCTAACTGTGGGGGGGCAGGGCTGGTCGGGACATAACAGATCTCACTGATCCCAGTGACAGGGATCAGTAGATCTGCTTGTCCCCTGTCACAGAACGGGGAACCGCCGTGTTTACAACGGCGGTTCCCTGTTCTGAGGCTCCTGAAAGTGATCGCGGGTCTCGGGCGGACATCGAGTCCGCCCGACCCACGGGCACGCTCGCGCAGCGTGCGCGCCGCCGCTGCCGCCAGGGGGCGCGCGGGAGCATGCGCAGTGGATGACGTCCATGGACGTCGTCCGGGCATTTCAGGTCCGCGCTGGAGCCGTATTTCGGCTATAGCGCGGACCTGGAGTGGTTAACTGAAGCAAATAGTTGTGTAGGAGGCTTATAACTGGGAGAGGAACAGCCAAACTCTGCTACTAAGGTAAAGTTGTGAAAGACCATTTCATTTCACAGGCCATACACCATGATGAGACTAAGCACAAACAGCAACAAAACACAGGGTAGTTATTCCGCATCAGCAGGGTTTCTCCCAGGCAAAGATTTCAAAGCAGACTGGTTTCAAGCTCTTTTGAAGAGGCGCAAAAAATGGTCAAGACCATAGATGCAGTGGTTGGCCAAGGAAACTTTGGGGCTGCTGCACACAGAAGGTTTTTATCTTCATGCATAGAATGCATGAAGATAAAAAAACCTTCTGCCTTTAGAACCACTTTAATGCAGCAGATGAAAGATACATCATGCTTACTTCCCTTTGACATTGCAAGATGTCCAGCAGTGCTAACAGCACAAAACTGGAGGAAACCAGTAGGACTCAGGTGTAATGATATCACGTACTGACACACGAAAAGCTGTAGTTAGCGACCATGTTGTTCAGGATTCATAGGCCAACATGACAGTCTTGCAGAATAGTTACATTGCAGCAGTGATCTTACCTCCCTCCATCCTCCTTTAATTCATGGAATTTATAGGCTTAACTCAAGCTCACTTCAAAAGAGCCGTTATCTCAACTTAGAGACATCAGAAACCAGGCTTAGACCTGTACAGAGCTGGAAAACAGCTAATTGAGTCCTGGCAGGATGTCGGTTTCTGCTGTCCAGGCCTATCGTAAAACTATGACCAAATCCATTAATACATAGTATGCCATAAAAGGATGCCCAGTATTAATGGGGATCGTAAAAGGCATTCAGAGCCTGAAGTGACCTTTCAGAGACCCCTGCTCAATTCAAAACGTAACAAATCCGCACACGATTCATAAACTCAGAAAGGAACATGACACATTAATAACAAGTATATATTTGAATGTGGAATGTCATACTGAACGAATCAAGGTCATACATGAATAGACTAGCACATTCAAAATTGAGGATAGCTAGCTGTCAGGTTTCCCCTGGGTGACAAGTTTATCTGAGCTACCCTGTGTTTGGTATCCCTGGACACAAACTTCAATGCTGAACAATAATCTATTACTTTCAAGAATGCAACTGATACATACTGGGAGATATGAATAGTAGTATAAAACTGTGTGTAAGAGAGGGTCATTATATTGTCATCAACCTCGGACAGCCCATGGACCCGCCTTAACGATTTTATTGGTCAGGGGCATCTGTCACCACCCCTTTGATCTCAGAGAAAAAGGGAGATGCCAAGACAATTGTCAGTTCTCCTTTACCATCAAATCAGGAACATATGCCAAATTTGAGAACAGTTTGACACCTATCTCATCGACCAAACTCTGTTCAACCCAGGACATTGGGAAGTAAGTATTCTTCTCATTCTACCTTATTTCTCTGTTGCTGAATTATGTCTTTATTTCTTTGAAACACCTTTTTCTATAAATATTTTATTTACACTAATTTTGACCTTTTTTAATTATTAAGGCTACTTTCAGACTGCAGCCGCTGTAAAACCCTGCTAGTTTTAGCGGAGTTTTACCGGCGCTACAGCACCACTTTGCAGTCGGCAGCG
Source organism: Glandirana rugosa (assembly GCA_018402905.1). NCBI lineage: Eukaryota > Metazoa > Chordata > Amphibia > Anura > Ranidae > Glandirana > Glandirana rugosa. The sequence continues at coordinate 1,292,174 of BLSH010351680.1, read as the reverse complement.
CATCCTTTTAACCCGCCACAAGGGGGTTAAAACTGCTGGCGCTCCGTGCTTCTGAGGCGGTGTGCAGCCACTTCGGAAGCACTTGCCATTCATTTCAATGGCAGGGGCGGTAGAGGAGCGGTATATATACCGCTCACCTCACCGCCCTAAAGATGCTGCTTTCAGAACTTTTTGTAACGTCTCGCAAGAGCACCGCCCCAGTGTGAAAGCACTCAGGCTTTTACATTGGGGGGGATTTTTAGCTAAATATCGCTTGCAAAGCGCCTCTGTGAAAGTAACCTAAAACCTTGTTTTGGAAAAGTGCTAACTTTGTACCTGTAGCCATGTGCTCCCTCAAGAGTCGCTGATAGTTGTGGTCCACCTGCCCGCTGCCCTCGATCGCGCGATTTCCACAGACCCAGAGTCACTGAACAGGCCTGTACTTTGTTTTGTTGTTTTCCTCTCTCCAGCACACTACTTGCTGACCATGACACTTGTTCCCTGGTCCGAAAGGAAATTTATCAGACCTCCATGACACCTCCTCTTCACACAGCTAATCACAGGTTTCCTTCTCTGAAACCATGGACCCTCTGTTGTGTAGCTAAGTACGTTGGTGCTAGCTGGGCCTTGGATGAACTACTACTCCCAGCCCATCCATCTTCCAGACCCTGACCCTGTCCTGGAAGTCTAATGGCTCTCCTTCCCATTGGTGGGCTCCTCCCAACTTCTACAGACTGCTCTCTCTCCTCTCAGACTGTCTCAGCCTTCTCATCCAACTCCCAGGGTCCGCCACTCACTGACTTTATGGTGGATTCTTTAAAGAGTCTCTTTCCATGTAGAACTCAACTGCTCTCCTACTTCTCTTGTTCCACTCCAGGAGCTGACTCCTGCTCCTGGCCGCACCCAAGCCCCAGGTTCACCCCCTGGTTCACTGGCGGCTTCCCTCCCGGGCAAGGCCTGATCCGCAGCTACATCCTCATCTCTTCCACTCAAACTCTCCTGACACCTGCTGGCAGATTGCTGTATTTAAGGAGGTTTGCTCCCTGCCAACCCGGCCTGTGGATTGGTCAGGGCTCCTTGTCATACATCAGGAAGTGACACCTCCTCATCCACCCCCCTTCTAGAGCTTTCCCAGCTCAAGGGGAGGAATCTCCAAAGGGTGTACTTTCCCTCCATCTCCAGCCACTCCCAGCCCAGATCAACACATTCAGGCCTGCACTTACAGTCAGGCCTGACTAGATTTTTATTCTCCTATCAAAAATCTACAAAAGAAAAAGTACCTACACTATGGGGGCGCTACATTCCTAAGCTCTTAATGCAAGCTAACCAAGAACCTGCCTCTTGAAGAGCACTACGGTATAGGATAAATCCTCTGGGTGTACCAGTCTGTGGTGACAGTGTGTGTTACAGACGATTATTCTAAAATTATAATTGGTATTGCTAAAATTACGAGTCTCCTCCTGCTTGATCCAAAAAAGGAGGTGGTGGCAGTTAAAGGACTAATTGCTTAATTAGCCCAGTGACAATCACTCACAGGCTGCTGGCACCTAGATTGTGGTCCCGCAAGCTGGAAAATCTTTGTGCTGGGTGCAGCTGAAAGTGCCATTGTTACGTGTGAAAGTGCGGTGTGAGATTGGCCAGTCCTTTGTCACGAGTTAGTTAGAAGGGCAGGGATCTGTTCAGAGACGTCTGGCCGGAAGTGGCCAAAAAGCCATACCTCTGATGTGGAAACAAGGCTAAGCGACTGTGGCAGGAGGCAGTTTGTTTGCTGGAGAGCGGTACAATAATGAGTGTCTGCAGGCAACAGTGAAGCATGGTGGAGGTTCCTTGCAAATTTGGGGCTGCATTTCTGCAGAGTTTGAGATTTGGCCAGGATTATGGTGTGCCCTCAATGGTGAGAAACACAGGAAGATACTTATCCATCATACCATACTATCGGGGAGGCATGTAAATGGCCCTAAATGTATTCTGCAGCAGGGCAATAACAACCCCAAACCTATAACCAATGTCATGAACTATCGTCAGTGTAAAGAAGAACATGGAGTCCTGAAATTGATGGTTTGGCCCCCGCAAAGCGCAGATCTAAACATCATTGAGTCTGTCTGGGATTACATGAAGAGACAAAAGGATTTGAGGCAGCCTACATCCACAGAAGATCTGTGGTTCGTTCTCCAAGATGTTTGCAACAACCTACCTGCCACGTTTCTTCAAAAACTATGAGCAAGTGTACCTAGAAGAATTGATGCTTTTTTTAAAGCAAACGGTGGTCACACCAAATACTGATTTGATTTGGATTTCTTTTTTGTTCATTTACTTTCCATTAAGTTAATTGATAAAATAAACTATTGACACTTCTATTTCTGAAAGCAGTCCTAAAATATTTCCAAACCCCTACAGTCTCTATTTGATAATAAATAGAAATTATTTAATGAGTTAGCCCAATTGATTTTCTTTTATCATTCACAGTAAATAATTTTAAAAATACAGACCAGCATAAAAAATGTGAACGTTACATAAAATTAATTTTTATAAATATTAGAGCAATAATTCTAAAAACTAATATAAAAAGTGTAATCATTGGAAAGACACTAGGATTGATTTAATAAAGTAGAGCATATCCACTTTGTCCCTTCAGAGCTCCGTGTTGCAGTCTGTGACTCCCACACTCATGTGTGGGACCTACGTTATCGTGGCACGGCCTATCAGGCGGCCAGAGCATGCAAACCCAGAAGAAAGAGCAGGTGAAGAAGGAAGCTTTGTCTGTGGTGACAGCGTGCCACTGGAGGGCTTTGTTCTGGGGTGTTTCATAATGTGCTAGTATGCTATGCATACTAACACATTCTGTCATTGTCTTGCAGGGTTTTATTTTTTTTTAATGGTGCGGTTTATTATCACTTTAAGCAAACTGAAAATTTATGCTCTGCTCTTTTTAGTAAATCAACCTCACTGCAGTTAACATTTAACAAAATCCCTAATTTGTTTTTTGGTTACTAACAAATTTGGTCATTTTAATATCTGTTTACTATTTTTATGCTTTTTTATTTTTTGATTTACACTATATCAAGAGTTAAACTTTTGGTGGCCTAAAAGGGGTGTGTTTTAATGCTGCAGAAGTTGGAAGGCTCAGAGAGTGATATTAACACGGCATGAAAAATGGCCAACAAGAAAGAGCATGTTAGTTAACGTTGGCGGCTGCTGCTTAGGATTAATCATATTTTTGTTACATAAGACTAATAAATTGTCGGGGTAGAATTTCCCTTCTGGATCCATTTGAAATGAGCCAGGAGTGACCTCAGAAAATGTTATGGTCTAGAAGTCTTTTGTGGTGGCTTTAATAAAATAGTCTAGTTAGTTACCTGTTTTCTTGAAGTATACAGCCATGTGATAATGTAAGTACACCCCCATGGAAATTGTTTACTTTTTCAACTTAGGTAGGCCATACACGGTGGAAATTTCTTTCCTGCCGAGGGGGAATCCCTCCTGCAGAGCAATTGTCTGCTCCCCGGCGGGGAGGGCTTCCCCCGCCCTGAGCAGATAATTGCTCTGTAAGTGAAGTCAGCAGCCTCTAGCGATAATCAGTTGCACCCAATTTGATCGATCGATCAACTTGGTACGTTCAGCCTGCCCATTAATGGTCCAAATGTAAATCAGTTTTTCTTCTGAACCGGCCAAAATTCGAACCGTGTATGGCCAGCCTTACTTGAACAGGCAAACAGTAGCTCTTTATTCAAACAGTATGGAAACATCAACACAGTAGGTGAACTGTAGTCATAGTTCATTCATCAAGCGAATGAGGTCATAGAGCTTATATTTATAAACAGAGAAAAGTACCTCTAAGCTAAGGGGCAAAAAAGAAGCTCACAATGACTAAAAAGGGTTTCTAAACCAAATTTGGTACAAATATAGAAATGTATTTAATTTATAAAGTGCTGTATATTGGAAACAGAGGTACAAATAACAGCAATGTGGATCTATATGATTAACTCTTGGTATAGAGTGGGACAAACTGAATGCACATCACAAGACTGACATAATATATAAAACATGTAACCTAGACAAGAAACAATAAATTTACCAAACGTCCGGACGCCAGGATGGAATTGCTGCACCAATGCTCCCAGAGAGAAAATTCCCTATGTGTACTCTGAATAATTTATCGTAATAACGGTGCATCCACTCAGCAACCTACCCTGGATGCTCGAACTGTGGTTAAGAGGGGCGGAGGGGGTAAGGAGCTGGTGGCTAGCCGTCTGGGAAGCTAACAGGGTATATCACTGCCAATGGGCAAATTGATCTGTGGAGATCCAAGATGTCATTCCAGTCCTATTATAAGGGTGTTGTCTTGCTCAAATGCCTCTGAAATAATGCCTAATCTGTACATGCGGTGCTGGATGAGGAGTGTATCACTCATATGTCAGCATGAAAGGAGGGGGGGATGCAATGTCCCAATGCATGAAGCTGACCCCTGGTTGATATGACATTGGAGGCAATAGTGACATCTTGGATCTCCACAGATCAATATGCCCATTGGCAGTGATATACCTTACTAGCTTCCCAGCTGGCCAGCCAGCCACCCACCAGCTCCTTACACCTCCACCCCCTCTTCCCCACAGGTCCAGCATCCAGGGTAGGTTGTTGCATTGATGCACCATTATTATGATAAATTATTCAAAGTACACATAGGGCATTTTCCCTCTGGGTGCATCGGTGCAGCAAATCCATCCTGGCGTCCGGACATTTGGTAAATTTATTGTTTCTTGTCTGTGTTACATGTTTTTATGTGTTGTCAGTCTCATGATGTGCATTCAATTTGTCCCACTCTATACCAAGAGTTAATCATATAGATCCACATTGCTGTTATTTCTACCACTGTTTCCAATATACAGCACTTTATGAATTAAATACATTTATATATTTGTACCAAATTTGGTTTAGAAACACTTATTAGTGATTGTGAGCTTCTTTTTGCCCCTTAGCCTAGGGGTATTTTTTTCTCTTTATTCAAACAGTGCCTATAACTCGCAAGCAAATGAACAAATAAGCAAACAAACAAATAGCATATAAAACAAATCCATTCTCATAATCTGAATTACAAAAAAAGATTTGTCTTGTGAAAAATGTATGTACACCCCCACAATTACCACCACTTCAAGTCCATGGCATTAAAATAATTTGTTCTAGATTAGGCACCAAAAACAGAACCTTCTTAGTTAGTATGCATAAAACCTATCTTATTTATATCTCAGACATCTGGGGTCTGAGGTTTCCTTTTCGGTTGACATGTTTGGTGTCGTTATTCTAAAATCAAAAGTGCATTTAACCACTGGCCACCCAGCCCAATTCTGACATTTGTCACATGCATGTAGAAATCAGCCATTTTTTCCTAGAAAATTACTCCGAACCCCCAAACATTATATATATATATATATTTTTTTAGCAGAGGCCCTGGAGAATAAAATGGTGTGGGTTGCAATTTTTTATGTGAGTCACATATTATTTGCACAGCTGTTTTACAGATGCAGATTTTTGTGGAAAAAATACGCTTTAATGAATTTTAGTGAACACAAACACAATATAATACCCAATTTTTTTGGTAAAACAGTAAAGATTGTTACACAGAGTAAAAAGATACCAAATATATCTTGCCTTAAAATTGCGCACGACCGTGGAACAGTGACAAAAAATCCCATCATACCTCTGGGAGTAATTGTAACTACCATCCTTGCAATGCCTCATGGGAAATTTAGTTCCACAACAGCTGGAAGCTGCAGGTTGCCTACCCCTGCCATACAGGTTATCAGTTTAGAGTTATACAGGAGGTGTGGCTCTAGAATTATTACTCTGAGTCTGACGTTTGCAGTGATACCTCACGTGTAGTGTGATCGCCATTTACATATGCGTGCGGGACCTATGTGCGAGTTCACCTTTGCACATGAGCATGGGGGTCGGGGGTGCTTTCCCGTTTGTTTTTAATTATTTATTTTATTTAAATGCATTTTTGTACACTGTCCCTTTATTTTTTTATATCGACTTTGCCATCACAAGGTGATGAAAAGGTAGGGTTTGGGGCCCCTACTCCTCCTCTGCTAGCACGCAGCCATATCCCCTAGTACAAGTATAAAGGGACCAGTAAACCACTTTTTTTTAAAAATTCCTCTTTTTCACCTTAAAAGATTGTGGAAATACTCTCAATTGCATAAATATCAGCTACTTTGGTGAGCCACAATGAGTTTGAAGGGGGGGGGGGGGCGATTCCTGCTTCCACAGGGCTGGAATACAGGCCTCCCTGTCACATGTTTTTACGTAAATTTATTTTATTTATTAATTTTTG
>BLSH010351680.1:1275487-1285854 GCA_018402905.1 Glandirana rugosa | reverse complement strand
CTCCTCGATCCTCACGGTCACCCCTATGGACTTTTTTTCTCCTATCCCCGACGACACACGTTTTGAAAACGTGTCTAGTCCATTCATATTGTACAAACAATAAATTTTTCCTTTTTTTTCGAAATTACGGTGAAATAAAGGTTTAGGTGACCTCAATAAAACGAAAACCAGTAAAATAAAATACTGGTAAAAGCGTAGTTTTTAAAATTTAAGTGGATAGTTCGTCGAGTGACAGATGATGAACCCAAGACTGGACCGGTCTATGGAAGAAGTAATGAGTCTAGAGAATTTTGTATTTATGTGGAAGATTTACGTCGTTTCCGGACATAAGTCCTGCTTCCACAGGGCTGGAATACAGGCCTTTGCTGCATTTAGAAGGTGTATTTATGTTTTAAGAGATCTGAGTAATGAAGAAGGTATCTGGCCAGGTCAGAACCCAAGTAGTAGACAGTGAGCTGCTTGATAGGTGAATTTAAAATTTTTGATGCGAAAATGGTCATAAAATAAAATGACCAAAAGCAAAATAACTCCAGTGGATTTGGAAATAAAGTGGCATTAAAGCTTTTTTTTCCTTTTTAAATAACAAACATGTTATACTTACCTGATCTGTGCAAAAGTTTTGCACACAGCAGCCCCTATCCTCTTTTTTTCAGGTATCCCCACTGGCACTCCTAGCTCCTCTCTCTCGAGCAGTGCCCACAGAGAAAGCCGCCTGCCCTGGGGGCACCGCTGTGTGCTCACTCCTGAGACGCTGCTTTATGCGCCAATAAGACACATATAGCCACGGCTTGAACCCCCCCCCCCCCTTCTCCTCATTGCCTCCCGCTGCTGTCTCAGCCAATGAGGAGGGAGAGTGCCCATACAGCCGAGGCTATTGAGAACATTGCTGGATTGGAGGGGCTCAGGCAAGGATTTGGGTGGCCGGGGGGGGGGGGGGCTTGCAAACAGAAGGTTTTTTTACCTACATGCATAGCAAGCATGCAGGTAAAAAACCTTCAGCCTTTACAACCACTTCAAGGCTTCTGTACAAACAAATGGCCACCGCCCTCACCTATAACAGGCGTTTGCAGCCAGGAGCACATGGAAGGGCAACACATGCAAAAGAAAACCAGAGGAATTCCCTGTTCAACTCACCAAACAGCCTGCAAACAACCAAAATTTCCTGTCTAAAAGCATGTGTTAAAAACAGGGGTTTAGTCTGTACACACTTGCAAATACATACGTAAGCTACAGAGCCCCATCAAGGCATCCTGGTATTTTCTGTAGTTCTAACTCTACATTTTGAGTGCCACCACAGTGGAAGCACATACATTATAATGGATAGACAAAGGGCAGGTAAGCCTAGAGGAAGCCTACCCCTACAGGAGCACACTGGACACCCAGCACACGGCACTATGGCAGCAAAGGTGTCCAGTGTGTCCCCTCACCGGGAAATCTCTCTAGTATTTCTTTAAGGTTTCTGCCTGACAAAATATGTGATCCAAATGAATATCAATGAAAAAATAGAGACCATTGGAAAGGGGACAAATGCATTTCCACTGCACTGTATAACTCAAAATTACATGTTCTAACACTCAAATGTTTGATGACTGGAATTAGCACAGAACACTATAATACACTTGTATCTGTGTCCCTTTCATTATTAGTGCTAATATTAAGTGCACTATGACTAAAAATGTGCAATGATATAAATATAGCGTTGGCTTATAAAACTAAAGCAAATGAAAAGGTTTTGGTCATATTAAGCAATTGGATGTTAGATTTTAGCTACCTTGTTACCTGTGCAGATTAGGATGCCATTTTCTTACCATGGAGAATGACTGAGCTTTCCAGTGCACAAAGAAGAAAAAAATAGGCTGCCAACATGTCAATGCTTTTTTCAATAATGAAAAACTCACTAGTGTTCTTTAAGATACACATAAGAAATTTCTTATGGTATGGACTCAGTGGATACAGTGTACTCATCCTTCAATGCCCATAGTGACTTATACCTCTTTAAAGTTGATGAGCTTCAAAGCCTCAACTTGGGTGTCTTTGATGTCCTCCTCCTCCCACCCAACCCCCCACCACCATTTTCCACTCTCCTCCAACACCTCCCTATGTCTCCCTGCTGCAAAGACTATTTTTTCACTTGTTCCCATCTTGAAACAGACCTCATTATCCAACTGGATTTAGCAACACATCCTGGTCAGTATTTTGTTAGCTGCCAAAACTTCCATCAGTTGGCTACAAATCACTTTCGTATCACTGGCTTATTGTTCTGATTATTTGTGGACCTTTGTTATACCTATGTTTGGAGTTGTTTGTGGCAGTTATAGTTCTACTGACTAGCACTGCATTTTTTGTGTATCTACCTGTTTCCTTATATCACGACCTGTACTCTGAAATGCTTAAATAAACATTTATTGAAAGTGAAAAAAACTAGGCTGTCTAAAATTTTGTTATAAATTCTGCTCTTTCGCTTGGATGGGATAACTATACAATTCATGTTACAAGACCAAAGCAGCTCAGTATAGACTTCTACAGTGTTATTACTGGACCATCATAAGTAGCTGTAGCTGAAGCAGTTGGACACAAAACACGTTGAGTTAAAGTGAAACTAAAGGAACATACATATTTTAGTAAATCCACATATAAAGACCTGAACGTTACACATGGTAATAAACATAATAACTGAAATGATTATTTTCCTACCATATACTGCAATTCTGGTCTATAATCCCCTTCAGCAAGTCCTCCCTTTGGTGTATACAAGTAATGATGATGGGAGGAGTTGAGCAGAGTTCAGATGTAATTTCCTGTCAGTGAAATAGCTTGTCTATCTATCAGTCCTCCAAGACTTCTATGGTGCTCAGTCTATTTTACATAACACACACCCATCTGCCAATCAATAGCTGGGTGTGTGCTATGTAAAACGAGTCATTACAGACAAGCTAGGTCTAGGATCTAAAGCAGTGGGCGGGCAAAGGGGGGACATGGGTGGGAGTGGGCAGGGCTCCATGGCCCGAGCCTAATCTGGATTCTGTGTAGAATGAAATCCCTCAGCTTCCCATGTGATTCAAGAGCCCCTCCCCCCACTGATGTCAGGACATTTTTGCAGAGAGAATAGATGCAAATGTAGACAACATGTGTTCAACACAGACAATTCAATAACCAGGAAATAAAGTTGTCACATCATTAAAGGAAGTGCATATGAGAGCAGGGGACAAGGTAGAGCTTTCAACATCCTTACTGCTTTTTGCAAATCAGTGACATGTTCAACAGACTGTATAGGTGCATAAGAGATTAAATTCTTCATTTTGACCATAGTTCTACTTTAACGATTATTTGTTAAAGATGCGGAGGTAGGATTGGGTAAAAAGGGGAATACTGTGAAGTGCGCACGTTTTAGAATATAACCTAATAGTGACATGTCAGAATTGTAATGCTTGGGTTACATTTTTATATGAATGCATGAATTATTGGTGTCTTATTTCAGGTCTTTTTGGCTATTAAATTTTATGACAAACTGACTTCAGAGCACACTGTATTGTGGAGCCAAGATTCACACAAATGTTAATTGTGTGATAGGTTTGTAAGAGTTCTGTATGTTAAGCTTTAACTGTTCTATGATCATTTTGCAGAAGTGTGTATTGCCTTTTTAAAATGAAAAGTGCTATGACTTATTAGCAGAGGAAGAAATTATATAATGCTATATATAACCAAAGAGTAATTAAAGGTTCTAGAACTGCTAGAGTGACTAATCTAAGGCTTTCTCTCAACCTAGTTATTAAAGACAAACATTTGTTGCTGTTATTTTAGAAATGAAGGCATTTTTCTATAAATGTTTGTAAAACCTTCATCTCCTACACTGTTCTCCCTGCAGTGCCTATTACATAGATATTTAAGCTGGGCAGAGCTATGTGCGGCACCTGCTTCACATCTGTGCCAACAGTGTGGAGCAACTTCATTGTGCAAGTTTTCCAAAGCAGATGAGTGATTACCACTGTTGGTATTTTATGTCTTCATTACTATTACTGCTGCCTTATACCAGTATGTTTCAAAAGTTGTTGTGAAATACATACCTCTAAGAACTTACTGTGATGGGTTCCCTCTAGGGCTGGTCACATGATTTCAGCTGTAAAGTAGGTTTAGTGATGATGCAGGGCCACTGATTACCTAACCTATGCCAGTTTAACTGACATCGTATAACTAATGGACACCTGCACGGCATCAGAAAGAAAGCTAAGAGTATAGATTTTTTTTTACTTTAAGGCCCCTTTCACACGGGCTTTCCGATCAGGTCCGTCTGTCAGTTTTTCAGGCGGACCTGATCGAAGCCTCCATTCACTCTTATGGAGCGAGGTGGGTGTCAGCGGTGACATGGCATAGTTCACACCAGTGATTGCAGTTCCAGTGCATTCCGGTACCAGAAAAAAAAAAGTAGAAGATGCTGCATTTTTCCTGCAAAGAATTGTACTGGAACACTGTAAAACACATCAAAATGCACTGGACCCCAGTACAGTAAAAAAAAAAAAAAACAAAAAAAACAAAAAAAAAAAAACAGAAAAAAGAAAAAAATAATCTGGAATACATCAAACGCGCACTGGAACAAATCAAAACACATTAACCTCCTTCCTGCCTAGGCCAATTTTCAGCTTTCAGTGCTGTCACTCTTTGAATGACAATTGCGCGGTCATGCTACACTGTACCCAAATGAAATTTTTATCATTTTTTTTCACACAAATAGAGCTTTCTTTTGGTGGTATTTAATCACTACTAGGTTTTTTTTTTTTTTGCTAAACAAACAACAAAAAGACCGAAAATTTTGAAAAAAAAAACAAAACAAAAACATTTTTCATAGCGTGTTATAAAATTTTGCAAACAGATCATTTTTCTCCTTCACTGATGTGAGCTGATAAGACTGCACTGATGAGGCTACACTGATGGACACCGACTGGCAGCACTGATGGGGACTGATAGGTGGCACTGCTTAGCAGTGCTGATATGCACTGGTAGGTGGCACTGGTGGGGACTGCTTAGCAGCAGTGGATCTGGAGTGTGTGGGGCCGATGTCCTGTTTACTCCAGACAGTAATCTGTTTTATTTTTCTCCTCACGCTATCAGTGTGAGGAAAAAAAAAAAAAGCCAATTACTGGCTCTGTTTACATCACCGGATCCGCTGTCATTGGCTGACAGCTGATCACATGGCAAGGGGCCGGGATCGGCCCCTTACTCCGATCTGTGATCAGCCGAGTCTCATGGACTCGCTGATCACAGAGTGAGCTCCGCACGCTCTGCAGGGGGCGTGCAGCCATCACATGGTCGTCCTCCCAGCAATTTAGGCCCGCGCTGTAGCCATCTTTCTGCTATAGCACGGACGTGAAGAGGTTAAAAAGGTATATGCAGAAATGCATCTGGAGGACATATTTGTGGTGTGAACTGGCACTAAGACAGGTAAGTGTTTTGTTATTTCAGCTTTGAACTATTGGGATAGGACAGGAGGACAGTTAAAGTAGAAGTATAGGCAAAACTTTTTTTTTTTCTTCAAATTTTTGATAGAGCACAGGAGAGTTATGACCCATGTTAGATTTGTTTTTTCTTTTTTTTTTTCTTCAAATTTTGGATAGAGCACAGGAGAGTTATGACACGTTAGATTTTTTTTTTCTTTTTTTTTTGCCTTCTGTGTCCCAATGCAGATATTTCCTTTAACTTCCTGTTCAATAACTAAACAGGAAGTGAGAGGAAATCCCTGCAAATTAAGAAAATTCCCCAGGTAACCAGAACCCCACTGGAAGATTTCCCCTCTATTACTTTCCTGGGGACAAACCACATTTTGGGATTTTCTTTTTCTTTCAAAGATAATGGCAAACAGGACAAATAGAGAGTATAAATTTCCTAAATGGGGGCACAGACAGCAATAAAAACGGATACGCGTTCTAATCCCACTTCACTCTATCCAAAACTTAAAAAAAGATTTTACCTTTAGTTATACTTTAAAATGATTTAGAATTCACTTTAGACTATGGAACACAAGTATTCGTGATTAAGAACCTTGGATGTGTATTGAAAAGAAGGAAACCTGTAGCTAAGACCTAGGGGGCAAGGGTGACAGACTATGATAAGGTTCAGGAAGCAGCATTAGCAGACAATGATGAATAATATTACAGTACAACCAGTGTGGATAGGTGCAACATGGAACCTTGCATAAATGTGGTAAAGGCTGAGATGGCAGTACATAAATTAATGACTAAAGCCTGAGAAGTGCTGTCAAAATTAAATGAAGCCAAGGCTACTGAGACTTCAGCCTGTCTACTCTAAAGTCATTTTGTGTTGGACACTGCTCTTAGTTGACATATACTGTATAACCAGATCACAGCTCTTAGTTGACATATACTGTATAACCAGATCACAGCTCTTAGTTGACATATACTGTATAACCAGATCACAGCTCTTAGTTGACATATACTGTATAACCAGATCACAGCACTTAGTTGACATATACTGTATAACCAGATCACAGCTCTTAGTTGACATATACTGTAGAACCAGATCACAGCTCTTAGTTGACATATACTGTATAACCAGATCACAGCTCTTAGTTGACATATACTGTAGAACCAGATCACAGCTCTTAGTTGACATATACTGTAGAACCAGATCACAGCTCTTAGTTGACATATACTGTATAACCAGATCACAGCTCTTAGTTGACATATACTGTATAACCAGATCACAACTCTTAGTTGACATATACTGTATAACCGGATCACAACCAGATCACAGCTGTTAGTTGACATATACTGTATAACCAGATCACAACTCTTAGTTGACATATACTGTATAACCAGATCACAACCAGATCACAGCTCTTAGTTGACATATACTGTATAACCAGATCACAGCTCTTAGTTGACATATACTGTATAACCAGATCACAGCTCTTAGTTGACATATACTGTATAACCAGATCACAGCTCTTAGTTGACATATACTGTACAACAAGATCTCTGTTGAGGTGATAAAATATCACCTTGCACTGATCCGATTATATTATAATACTAAAATTATTTGTCACCACTTGATTTTTTTCAGGTAAGATTCCCTTTCTGTTGTAAGCATGGAGTACCCTCTAAACAAGAAGACTGTTTTCCTTTCTTGGTCAATCGCTAATAGAAATGCATTTACACTTAAATCACAAAAATGTTTTCACACATTGAAAAGATTTGCCATTATTAGATCTAAAATGAAGATTTGTAAGTTTATATGACCAAGGTACTCTTTACCTCGTGTCACATATCTGTACTTGTGATTATCTGAAGTCTGCAATTCATGCTCTTTAAAATCGGAACTAAACCCTCCTAATCTTTACAGCTAAGGAAGCTGCCATCTTGGCTGCTGTTTGATCTGTAGTTTCCATATTTCTGCGCACGTGATCATCATTTACAGGTAACATAAGCAGACTTAGTAACTATGAAAGTTATCATTCAAGACATGTGTTGAATTGTATCTGTTTAGGGAAAGCATTAGGCTGAGTTCACACGTCCAGTGCAAAATGTATGTCTGTTTTCACTGCGAATGAAAAATGCATTTGTTCAGAGGATCAGGTGTGTTTTTTGATGCAGCTCGGATGTGAATTTGCGAGGCTCAGGACCAGATTTTTCTCACAGTGCTGGCCAATACATAGTAAAGGGTGCCAACTCCTGTAGTAAAAGAGTAATCCATGCTGAAATCCTGAACACAACTGAACACGTTAGATTCAGAAGCGTTTCCATAGAACTCAATGGAATTCGCACCTGAACCGCACCACAGTGTTCAGAAAACGCACAGGACTTCACTCTTTTTAAATTCGGAATGCGGATGCACTGCATATAGGTGAACATTTTCAATGGAAATCAATGTTATTTCATGTGTCACGTGAATCAGATGCGGTTCAAAACACATCCAATTCACATATATGTGAACCAAGCCTGAAATTGGTGGGTTTAGTTCCGCTTTAACTACTGTACACTGCTATATGATTGCGACTTATAAATAATGCATTATAATAATAAAGACTGCTTTACTGTTTGCAAGTGATGCTCAAACCCTTGTCACATTAGGGGAAACAACTTTGTCCAGTGTCATTTCTCTTCATAGGGGTTTATAAGTTCAAGCTCTCACTGAGCAAAACAAACATGTCATTTCTCTGGATTTTGTGATGTGAAAAAACGAAGGGTAAGCAAGGTCTAAGATATCTGATCAAGTACTGTCATTGATTGTCACATAGGGTATGGAAAGCGGTGGGGTGCATCCCAAAGTAAAAACATTTTTGAGCATGCTAGAAAATCCCTTTGGACTTACCATCAATACCCAAGATAACCATCCTTTTATTGCACATGCACGTAATAAGTCACATGGATCCATGGAGTTAGCTCTATGAGGAAAAGCACGCATAGTAACCACTTTCCTAAATCTTTCATTCTCTAGCAGGAAAAACCAGCAACTGGAGAAAGACAACAGCATGCAACATTGACGCCCTTTCTGCATACCCATCAGCCAGGCCCTGTCCTGGAGTATATGTAGATACGTTATTTCAGAGTCTCAAAGTAACTTACAAAGATGTTATCCTCCGAGTTACTAAAGAAATAGTTTACAATTAGTAATGACAATTTTAAATTATCCCAACAAAACTATATTAGTTACTATCCTTCTGAGTCATGTCGTTTAATCCAGATACTACCAGCTTTGTCTACCTTAGCAAAAGAAAATTGCAAAGAACCCAGAACTAAATACTAACTTGAATTCAGTCATCTGGATGTTTTGGCCATGCCTGGAGCATTTGGCCCCATCTGAATGTTATTGGATAATGATGAAATTCAAGGAGGAAATAAAATAATTGTAGCCATAACTCCAACAGAATAACACAGCTGTGAAAAGGGGCTCTCCTCTCTCTTAGTTCATCAGCGAGTGTGTTCCAATTTCCATTCAGAATCTGAACTTGTTGTTTTCATGGAAGATTTACATAAAAAGTACTCCTAATATCCATGGCTAAAGCAGAAAATTGCTTTCAGAAAAACAGCACTGAGTTCTAGCAGTTGCCTTCGGTCAGGATGCAGACAGGAAAGTTACTAAATTTGGTTATTCCATTAATTTGGTAGTTTCCGTATTTCTATATGATTTTGTTTCATTTATTATGCAAGGAAATCTCATCAAAGAGCTATTTATCTCAGTGCCCTGCCACCCATTACAGGAAAAACACCCAGGAGCTTCAATGCTCCAGCAATGAAATTCATTGTGCATTATATATTAATAAGTACTTGTAGAAAGGCCAAGAGTTCTCAAGTTCTTAACTGAGAATACCAATAAAAGTTTAACTAAATCTAAGTCTTACATCAGTTTCACATTTAAGTACACCTTAAAAAAAACTCTTTCTTCCACCTGTTTTAGATCATGACAACTATAATTGCTTGCTATGGACAAGGTCTCAGTTTCCTTGACACATATATATTTTTAAGACTTTGTAAAATGAAAAAAAGAATGTATAACCCTTTAGGTCAAGGCTTCTCCTTGTTCCCCGAGCCCTTCTCTATAGAAGCTATTGTTTCCACGCACTGCACGGTTGATGGCCAACAAGTGTGAAAGAGCTGTATGCAGTTTGGAATAAATAGCTCCATACCATTTGGCTGTACCAGTACTATAAACCAGTGTTTCTTAATATACAGTATCTCACAAAAGTGAGTACACCCCTCACATTTTTGTAAATATTTTATTATATCTTTTCATGAAGAAAAGACAACACTGAAGAAATTACACTTTGCTACAATATAAAGTAGAGAGTGTACAGCTTGTATAACAGTGTAAATTTGCTGTCCCCTCAAAATAACTCAACACACAGCCATTAATGTCTAAACTGCTGGCAACAAAAGGGAGTACACCCCTGAATGAAAATGTCCAAATTGGGCCCAAAGTGTCAATATTTTGTGTGGCCAATATTATTTTCCAGAACTGCCTTAAATCCTTTTGTGCATGGAGTTCACCACAGCTTCACATGTTGCCACTGGAGTCCTCTTCCACTCCTCCATGATGACATCACAGAGCTGATAGATATTAGAGACCTTGTGCTCCTCCACCTTCCATTTGAGGATGCCCCACAGATGCTCACTAGGGTTTAGATCTGGAGACATGCTTGGCCAGTCCATCACCTTTACCCTCGGCTTCTTTAGCAAGGCAGTGGTCATCTTGGAGGTGTGTTTGGGGTCGTTATGTTGGAATACTGCCCTGCGGCCTAGTCTCCAAAGGGAGGGGATCATGATCTGCTTCAGTATGTCACAGTACATGTTGGCATTCATGGTTCCCTCAATGAACTGTAGCTCCCCAGTGCTGGCAGCACTCATGCAGCCCCAGAC
>BLSH010351680.1:1259838-1272447 GCA_018402905.1 Glandirana rugosa | reverse complement strand
GCTCAAAAAACTTCAAAATGAAAAAAGGGTGTTAAGAAACCTTTTAATGCTTTAATAAAAAAAAAAAAACGTGTTTTAACAGTTTTGTTGTTCAATAAAGAGTGTGTGTCGTATACGTATGAAGGTTAATGTGGGGTTCTATGTAAGACGATGACAGGGGCTCATACCGCTATGGTGTACACACTCTGAAAAAGTGTCGGACTGGTGTATCTCTCCAGGTTGTACGTCCCTCGTGGCAGTACGTAAGATCCTCGTCTTAAAAGTGTAGATTAAAGGATTGCTGGATAATGTGAAAACTTCCGGGACCTCGTGGTCCTGTTACCTTAATGGGTGTTTTACTGGATTGGAAGTATGCATATGCTGTGTGTGAGAAATAACTTGTTGTTTTGACAATTTTGTGCAAAAAAAAAAAAATAATTTCGTAATTTTCCAAAGAATTGTGGGAAAAAAGTAAAACTTCAAAAAACTCGCCATGCCTCTTACTAAATACCTTTGAATGTCTACTTTTCAAAAAGGGGTAATTTGGGGGGTATTTGTACTTTCCCAACATTTCAGGGCCTCAAGAAATGAGACAGGCCATCAGTGCATCAGGTGTGATCAATATTCAATGATTTGCACCATAGCTTGTAGACTCTATAACTTTCACACAGACCAAATAATATGCACTTATTTGGGTTATTTTTACCAAAGATAGGTAGCAGTATAGGTTTTGGCCAAAATTTATGGACAAAAATTACTTATTTGCAAAATTTTATCACAGAAACTAAAAAAAAGTGTTTTTTTTTTCAAAATTTTCGCACTTTTTTCAATTATGTCGCAAAAAATAAAAAACCCAGAGGTTCTTAAATACCACCAAAAGAAAGCTCTATTTGTGTGAAAAAAATGATACAAATTTTGTTTGGATGCAGTGTAGCATGAGAGAGTAATTGAGATTCAAAGTGTGAGAGCGCTGAAAGCTGAAAATTGGTCTGGGCAGGAAGGGGGTATAAATGTCCTGTAGTGAAGTGGTTAAGCAATAGACTTTTGCCTTTTTTGTGCAGACACAATTAAAAATACAAATGAATGGGCTACACAACCGATGCTGCAATCCCTTTTCATAGCATGGCACATGAAAAGTGACGCCAATTCTCTGCTGAGCATGTATGAACCAAGTGTTCCAAGGTGCTGTATTTACACTGTGCCTGGGCAGCTACGGACTGGAATCAAGGCGTAGCTGTTCACAACTTTGACTCTATGGGTCCTTGGAGGTCTACTATACTATGCATATTACATAAAATGATTTAAATCGCATTTATGAATATATAAACCTTTGGAAGTATACCATAACAGAAAATAATAGATGAAGGGGTTATGAAGCAGGTAATGCTATAAACACATAACAATCGTATGGCAATTGTTACGTTGTTGTCTTCTCTAGCTTATACTGATATCCTATATAATGCAAAAGAGCAATAACTTCAGCAAACATACTCAAATGTTTACTTCCATAAAGGTGTAGGCTGCATGCAAAGATGCCAATTTCCCTAGTGGCTCTTTTACATATATATACATATATATAATTTTTAAAGTTTTTTGTTTTGGGTATAGTGGCTCTTAGAACATAAACCAAACAGGTTTTTCCTTTTAATTTTGGATAAGTGAACAGTAAGAATGTTGACTGGGAAAGCAATTGGACAGGTTAGAAAACCAACCAGTATGGTTTCCAACTGCCTGCACCAGCAAGGTTGCTTCCTCCTTTCCCTTGTTGGACCAATGACTCCATCTCTCTGTTACAGAGATTACTTCATAGACTGTTATATACCTGACATCTGGTACAGATATGACCAAAACATCATTCAGAGCAGGACATTCTTAAACTTAAGAGTATAAGTTATACCAATGTGCAAGCACTTTATCCAATGCAGTGCTCTACAAACATTCCCCTTCCTGACTTGCTCTATAAAGCACACATCATCTCAAACAAAAAATTAGGGTCAGGGCAATACAAATGAAACAGCTTTTGTGTCCCTGATTTATATCTCAATAAAGCGTTGGAAAACATAAAAGAAACGTTTTTCTGCAATGGAAGTTTTCTCCATCATAAATATGATTAATGCACAATCAGTTTTGCAACTTCTCTCTTTTTATACTGACACTATTCAGTTAACTATCTTCTGGTTAATGTTCTTTGTACCTTCTTCTTTGCAGTACTGGTTTCTCTTTAACAGCTGAAAGGTTACCTCATCCTGTCCATAGCATATTTCCACACCATAGAAACCTCACCCGAGAATTTGAAATACCCAGCGCAATTAATTTGCCACTTAATCAAGCATTTTCCAAAGATGCAACCTCTAGGCACCATGAGGTAGTGAGATATTTATACACCTATTCAAAGAATGAAGTCAGCGTTATTTGTGCACACCTTGGTTAGTAGATCCCTAGAGATCAACTCAAGATCCTGAGACTCAGAACCGTCAAACAGCTTTGATGTCTTCTTTTGTTCAGCCTTTATATACACTGATCAGCAACAACATTATGACCACTGACAGATAAAGTGAATAGCATTGTTTATCTCATCACGATGACATCTGAAAGTGGGTGGGATATATAAGGCGGCAAGTGAACATGTCGTTCCTGAAGTTGAAAGCAGAAAAAATGGGCACGCTAAAGGATTTGAGGGTTATGTTGTAATAGCCAACTCCAAAACTGCAGCTCTTGTCGTATATTACTGGTCTGTAGTGGTCAGACCTACCAAAAGAGGTCCAAAGAAGGAAAAGCGGCAACAGGGTTATGGGTGGCCAAAGCTCACTAATGAGTGTGGGGAGCGAACGCTGGCTTGTGCAGTTTGATCCAATAGAAGGTCTGTCGACCTTCAAAGTGCCAATTCATAGGGGCACCCAAGAACATCTCCAGTCGAGTGTTGGCAATTATGGACTTTTCCCAAAGAGACTTCAACTGTGCAGGTACCCTGGGCCAACTGCTGTGAGACTGGTCTGAAGTTATTCAATGGGTGCATGTTGGGTTTTGGTGCATTCCTAAGAATCTGGTTCTGTAAAAGCACTATGGGGCATGTGTAACTACAAAAGGCTAACCTGTAAGGCTAAGAAGAGGAAGTAGTTGCCATCGGTAACCATGAGGAAGAATAGCTACAGCAACCAGTCGTTTGGCTCGTTAGCTGGTTAGGTGACAGGTCCTCCGGTAGCGAGGGGGGTTAGTACTCTGACTCCCTCCCTAGCTGTCAGTCTCCTCAGGTCTCTGGTAGCAGATTAGCGTTACAGAGGGAGAAGGCCTGATTACTAGGTACAGAGGGAAAGAAACTATGAACATGCATGAGACCCGCCCTATGTGTCCGGCCAGGTCTCTTCCATTACTGGAAGTGAGGTAGTGGAGGTACACTGGATTGGTGGAGTGGGCAATGACTCTGCATGTCCCTCCGAAAGCAACACATATACCAGTACAAGTGTGTAGTAACATGGGACAAAACATCTTTGGGAGGAACTTTATTACTGCACACAAGTGGCTCATCTATGAGTAGGGTATTGCCTTAATATGTTGATTCTTCACATGACCGCAGCCTCCGCCTGGTCCCAGGCATCGATGAGCATACCTTCTGGTGAGGTGTTACCCCACATGCATGGGTGCAGATAGACCCTGCCCACAAATGCATCACAGTTTGTTGTGTATGGGGCTGCATAGATGCAGACCAGTCAGGGTGCCCATGCTGACCTGTGTCCATAGCTAAAAGCGCATACAATGGGCAGGGGAGCATCAGAACTAGATAATGGAAGAAGGAGGCCTAGTCTGATGAGGCACATTTTCATGTGGATGGCCAGGTGCGTGTGTGCTTCTTACCTGGGGAAGAGATGGGAACCAGGATGCAGTATGGGAAGAAGGCAAGCCGATGGTTTGGTGCCAGATACTAAAGCATGCCCAGTGCAGTCCAGGCCTTTACGGGTCAGGGCAGTTTTGGCAGCAAAAGGGGGACCTACTAAATATTAGCTGGGTGGTCAAAGTTATGGCTGATCGGTGTATATACAGTATATAAAATAATATACATCAGGTTGTGGAAAAATGCCACTAAAAAGCATGAAAATCACAATTGAAAGGATTTGTTTTTTTCTATGTTGCCATCATAACTGTATGAAACAGACCCTCTCCCTGAGTTTTTTTTTTTTTTTAATTTGCCATTGGCTTGTGTCCCCCATGGCAGTGTCCAGCTTCCCATGTCTGTTTTTGGCAACAGCTTGGCTACTAGTCAAAAAAGGCCACTAGTCATGGCCAGTATTGACTAACAAGCCCCCCTCCAATGCAATTTATAGCATAGTTCAAGTTCTATGAACTTCTCAAAATATTCACCAAATCTCATAGGAATCAAACATAGGTTGGTTATTGCTAGCTATGATCAGCGGGTCTTTTTTAGTGCCTGTAGTGTTTATAAAGAGGCAAAGCATGAGGAAATGTGCATGAATTGCAGAGATATACTGGAAAGTTATTTTTATTTTGCCCAGACGTACAATTGTGTGCATACTATGAGCCACAGGCTAATTGAACTTAACGCCAGTCAGATTCCAGCTGTCATTTTGAATGCAAATAAAAAGAAATGTAAACTAACATTTGATTGATTACGGAGACCACGTCCTTACTTGTCCTTTTCTACATTATTTGTAAATCGGCTAGTAAAATAACCATGGCATTCTGTCTTTCATTTAGGTCAAACATTACAGGGACAGCACACCTGAGGCTTCATAAACCAATATTCAACATACCCTGGCCAGGAAGCTGTTAAGGAATATTATTAGGAGGTATTATAGATTCCTTATTGTTGCTGGCCTAGTGTGACATTGTATTCATTCCCGGAGGCCTGTAACTAAATACATATTCTCTTTAGAGCTGCAGCCCTCAATTACGCAGCATATCTCATGATCCACACCCTCCATTGTCCCTGTATTTAAGAGGAATAATGGAAGCACTGACCTACATTGCGTTTCTTATTATCAATGGAGATGAAGCGTATGCAGGGATTATCGGTGATGTACTTGGCTGCCCAGGGGACGTCAATCTGTGTGCCAGCTTCATAAAAGAGTCCCAGGGCATAACGGGAGGAGTAGCTCACAGTTTCCAGTTGCCGCCGCTGGTTTTCATTAATTACTGAAAGAAGATTTAAAAAAAAATATTGTCAACATTCAACACTCAAGCTGTCACTGGCCTACATTTCCTATGAGTCTCAGCCAGTTCAAAGTTAAAAAATAATACAGGCATATAAACACCCTTTCATCCAGTTCTGGCTTTATTCAACTGTATTCATTGTATTTTTAAATACTGCCAGAATAATTACCTGAAGTCTCAATTTATTATCACGTTCATCTCTCAAGTCAAATTTTTTAATTGGAAAAAAAACCCAAAAAAACAAAACATGGAATCCATTTAATACACAGTGTTTTAGCAAACTGGGTCCATTTGAAACCCTAACTGAATGACATTTAATTTGTCACGGTGCATCAATTGCCATTTCTCCAATAAAATACTTGTTTTCACCTTTTTCTAATTCTATGTTGCATCTCAATGCTGATGATCTTCTACAGGTTCTTTGCAGCTATTTCCTTTCTACATGCATATGCTCCAGCAATGGTTGTAAGGCATTTCTCAGGGTGGGTTTCCTGATATTGATAACAGTGGACCATGTCTGTTGACATGTATGTTGAAATATCTACTTGTAGTGTCCATCAGAAGCCCATGTGAAAGAGTGACAATGCAGCCTCATAGGTGGAAGGCAGTGTTGTCACCCTGTACCAAGTTACATTATTAGTTAGCTTGAAGAAAAACACACGTCCTTCTGGTTCAACCAATAGAAAAAGTGCTTGAAGATGGACCACTTCAGCCCCGGAAGGATTTCCCAGGTTAGGACCAGAGCACTTTTTGTGCCCATGTTGCGGTGCTTCCGAAACGCTTTTCAGGCGCTTCGGAAGTGCTGCCCATTCATTCCAATGGGCAGGGGCGGTTTAGGAGCGGTGTATACAGCGCTCTCGCACCGCCCCAAAGATGCTACTTGCAGGACTTATATTCCCGTCCTGCAAACGCACCGCCCCAGTGTAAAAGCACCCGGACTTTCACACTGGGGTGTAATGGGAGGCAGTTTTTAGGCGCTATTTTTAGAGCTAAAATGCCTGAAAACTGCCTCAGTGTGAAAGAGGTCTAAATGCTGTATAACATGCTGTGCATACTCTGCTCTCTATCTCCATCTTCTGTTCATGTCCCTAGTTCAGCTATGGATTTTGCAGCTGTGGTGCCAACTCTGCACATGCTCAGTTTTCAGTGATTTCTATGCTGAGCATTTCCTCCCTATCACATCTCAGCAGCCCATATGACTATAGTCACACATGTGGGTGTAAACACAGTGGTAAATGACAGCCCACTCCCTCTTATTCCATGCCCACTGGTCAGCTAAATACAATTAGGGCGGGATGTTACATGTAGATTAATGGTGGCTTCACCTTCCTCTTATTTTAAGATACAGGCTGGAGGTGCGTGACATCCTGTGACTGGCAGAAATCTGCCCACACCATGTTATTCCCACAAAATAACAGATCTGATTTCAAATATGTATTTTGTATGCCAATTTAAAACAGTTTATTGATATTATTTATTTTTACTCTGTATTCCAAAGGCTGTTTTTTTTTAACATGTGACCAACAGCAGAGGACTAGAAGCTCCTCCTGCTTATGTTTCCCTGCAGACAGGATAGGAAAGAGCTGGGTCATCTGACAGATGTATACTGATTAGGAAAAAAGGTACTTAGATTTTTTTAATTAAAATAATTACAGTGCCATCATCCACATACAGAAAGAGAAGGGATAATATAAATTAAACATTGTGTGTTTCGCATAACTTTAATCGCAGGATTACCTGGTATCAGGTTAATGAAAGATGTAGATAACTTAAATAATAATAAAAAATATATATTTTTTTAAATTACAAGAACATTTTAATCCTTTTATGAGGTTCTAGAGATTGGGTTTAAATAAACTTTAAGGCCAAGTTTACATTTGGGAAGCTTCTGAAAAGCCAAGTAGCATCTGTCAGGCATTCTGTACTATCTGCCATCTCTCAAACGCTTGTTTTTTTTTTTTTTTTTTTCCTGAACAATGATTTTAATGGGTTTAGTAAAGCATTTGGCTCAGTCCCATTGACTTGAATGGGTGAGTTAGAGGGACGGTGTCTCCTGTTAATGCAGCAAATTGCACTCATTTTGCTTTTAGGTGGGTGGTCAGGGAGTGATAAAACCATGGCTCAACCACCTGTTTTTACCATTCCATGGCCACCTGTGTGAAAGAGGCCTTAAATTGGTTGAAGAACCTGAAAACTATACATACTGTAAAAGTATGTTCACACCAGCCACTGTGTTACAACGCAGCAGCTGGGGTGCAGTGTGGTCAAGCCTGATAAGCGTAGTGCTTAGGCACTAATCTTGGCACATCACACTGTTCCCTTTTTTCTTTTAAACAAACTTTATCGAGGTGTACAGATATCTCAAAGTTCAAATGCCGGATTTGGGGAATGAGCAGTATAAAATTGCTCTCCGATTTGCCAGCTTCAAGCCTCAAAGAAATCTGCTGAATACACTCCCTGACTACAATCTAATCACTGGACTTTGGAGAGGAAGTAAACTTCCTCTGCAGACATTTACCTATAGGTAAGCCTATAATAAGGCTTATCTATAAGTATCTCCTAAACGCGTAACGTTTAGGAGATATTTACATTACATGTAGCCAGTGATATCACCGGCGCATGCGCTCTGGAGGACCACAGGTGACGTCATCGCGGCTCTGGCCACTCACAGTGCAAGAGCCCGCAAACCCAGAAGAAGCTCCGGGGAAAATGTCAGTCGCCTCAGCAGCGGGTCTTGCTGGAAGGCTTCATTCTAAGGTATTTCATAATGAGCTAGTATGGGATGCATACTAGCTCATTATGCCTTTGTCTTACAGTTTTTTTTTTCCTTTTTTAAGAGTTTACAACCTCTTTAAAGAGTATACGTTTCCACCAGGTCTTTCCTACATTCTCTCCACTCCTGTAAGGCTACCTAAAGTGACCTTTTTGCTATGCAAAAAAATATCTTGCAAAGCTATTTCTCTAAAAGAAGTTGGTAAATATTTCTCTCTCCTTTTACCCATGCAGCCAAGCACAGTTCTGACAGTTGCTGGTGCGGTTATTGTATATTAACAGCTGTCAATATACTTGAACAATGGCTGCACCTGACTGGATGTAGCCACTGTTTCGCTGACAATGTTCCAGCAAACTCCTTCACCAAAAGTCAACTGTTCAAATAGAAAGTGGCTGGCAGGGACACCCACTGGACAAAATTCACACAGTACTGTATATGGCCAGCTGAAGGGGACTCAGGAGATTGACACGACATAAAGTGTTGGTTTCCCAGAGGACTTCGCAGGCCAAGAGAGTGGGAGTGGTGCTGGCCGCACAGCTGCAAGATAGGGAAGTATAGACAGTCCTCTTTTTACAGGTAAATCTTCCCTGATATTTCAATAGATACAGAGCCACTTTCACAATTATGCCTACAATGGGCTAAAATATAATATAATACAAATAAAAAAATATATATTCAATTTGATACTGTAGTGTAGTACAGCCGATTGCTCCACATGGCTGGCACTCTCACCAATTTTCTGCTTCAGTGGAGTATAGAAAGTTAAAATGCACCTCAAGTCAAAACTTTTTTTTGGACTATATAAGGGTTAAAAGCTCTGTCATGTTATTTTTGCCATCTGGAGAAATTTACTCTCACTTCCTGTTGTATCAGGAAATACATGAAATGAAGGGATCACTAAAATGGGAAAAAACAGTTGCTGGAATTGGTCCCACTCTCCCCTATTCTTATCCTGGTGAAAAATAAAAAGTTTGGATTCTCACTCACTTCCAGTCCTGGTGACAGTAGACACCAGGAGAGATAGCATGAGTCTTCCCAGTAGGGCACTAAGGGCCTATTCGCATTATATCACAGTGAGCTGCAATTTGCACATTGCGTTATGCAGCCCATTCAAAATAGAGAAAAACAAATAACACAGCATTCAAGGGATGATCTTAAGCTATTTGAGGTACACCTTAAAATAATGCAGATAAGCAATGATATAAAATGACAAAGATATATGCATGTATACATAGTCGTGACCAAAAATATTGGCACCCCTGAATTTCTGTCAGATAATCCACAATTTCACCCAGAAAATTGTTGCAATTACAAATGTTTAGGCATTCTTATGTTTATTTCTTTAGTTTGTATTGGTATGACACAAAAAAATGGAAAAACAAAAAGCCATATCTGACACTTTCCACGCAAAACTCCAAGAATGGACTAGACAAAATTATTGGCACCTTCTCAAAATTGTAAGAAATAATTGCATTCCAAGTTTGTGATGCGCCTGTAATTTGTAATTAAACTCACCTATATCAATTAACAGGTGCTGACAATATAGAAATCACACTGGCAACCAGTTAAAGCGGAGTGCCAACCAAAAGTGGAACTTCTGCTTTAAGCACTCCTCGCCCCCTTACATTCCACATGTCATGTCATTTCTTTTGGGGGGGGGGGGGAGCGGGTACCTCGTTTTGACAGGTACCCAGCTCCCACTTCTGCTCGACTGCCTAGGC
Source organism: Glandirana rugosa (assembly GCA_018402905.1). NCBI lineage: Eukaryota > Metazoa > Chordata > Amphibia > Anura > Ranidae > Glandirana > Glandirana rugosa. Next base: position 1,262,808 of record BLSH010351680.1, on the reverse strand, counting down.
GGCGACTCCTCTCTCCCTCCCTGCAATCTCCTGGGATGAGTCACAGGTCCCAGATGATTTTCAGGCCACTGAGAAGGCACAGCAGTGACGGCACCACAGAGAGGAGAGGGAGAGGAGCAAGGCTTCAGGCAACCGCATCACTGTACCATGGGCCAGGTGAGTGTCTGTTTATTAAAAGTAAGCAGCTACACTTTTTGTAGCTGCTGACTTTCAATAAACTTAAAAACGAGTGGAACTCCACTTTACTATGGTGAAAAATGGACCGTCTTAACCTTTCTATGTGTCTCTGTGTGCCACACGGAGCATGGAGAAGAGAAAGAGCCGTAACGAATTGTCTGAGGATTTGAGAACAAAAATTATGGGAAAGCACTGACTATCTCAAGGTTACAAGTCCATCTCAGTGTCCACTGTGCGCAACACTGTGAAGAAGTTTACAGCCCATGTCACTGTAGCTAATCTCACTGGACGTGGAGGGAAGAGAAAAACTGATCAAAGTTTGCAATGAAGGATTGTTAGAATGGTGGATAAAGAACCTTGATCAACTTCAAGACACATTCAAGCTGACCTTCAGGCACAAGGTACAACTGTCAGCTCGCACTATACATCCCCATCTGAATAAAAAGGGACACTATGTTCAGGAGGGCCCCACTGCTGACACAAAAACATAAAAAAGCCAGATTGTTACTCAGCGTTCCTATAACAAATGGACGGAAATTGAAGAACTCTGGGCTAGCACCCATACACCCTAATAATCTTCTGTGGAATGCGAATGCGGATCCTAGTCAGTTGCTGGGGGCCATGACCCAGCTCCGGATGATTTGGCACACGTTATTCCTCCAATATGTTCTTAAATCTAAAGCCTCACTGCTCACCTCCTTTCTATATAATCCCAAGGTGCCTGATAGCCTCGCATTCCTGATGTCCTCTCCCTGGGCGTCGAGGAATCTATTCAATTTTGGCCATTTGGTGGGCCCCAGATCTCGCAAATTATTGCCATTTGCTAAACTTCAGGATAAATTCAATCTGCCTCGCCAGGTGTTTTATGTATACCTGCAGATTCGCCATTATGCCAAAACCATAACCATAACCCCAACTTTGCAATTCTCCTCTCCGTCCTCTTTTGAACGTATGATTCTGGAAGACACTACACGGATTCCATTCAAGATCAAGGTAAACATTTTTACACGCTCCGATCGGAGAGAGTACTAGGTGAGGAAATTCTTCTGGAGGCGTGGCAGGTGATCTGGTCTCAGGCAGATAAAAGCTCCCTATGTATTTTCTAGAAGTAAAACACATAAAATTCTCTACTTTTGGTACCCGACACTGGATGTGCCATCTATCCGATTAGTTCTGATCGTTGCTGGCATTGCCACAGGGATAAGGGTACCCTCTTCCATATATATTGGAGCTGTCCATTGATTACCGCTTTTTGGCACTCAGTACAACAGTTGCTGGGTCGTCTTTGAGATAACTATCCATATGACACTGAAATTTTTCTTGTTGGGCTTATTCCCTCTGAAAATTTCTAAACCCTATACAAGGCTCCACTCCCTCTTCAGATGTCTTGTATGCTCGGATTAAAGATGTGGAGTTGTTGGTGAAACTAACTGCTAGAATACAGGACAGAATTGAGGTTCACAAATCGCGTTTGGGAACTATGGCATCTCCAGGAGGACCCCCCCCTTTTTTTTTTCTTTTCATGTTTGTAAGTGAGCTGTGATGGCTTGTCAGGACCTGTGTTGCTACTTGGCTCACCTGCGGGTGGTGGTATTGCTTTCTGCACCAGAGGGTGTAGTTCTGGTGACCACCAGCAGGTGTCTCCCAGCAGATGGACTTGCTGGTTATCAGGCTGCACCTGACATGATCTGCTGGGGGTATATAAGCCCGTCCTTCACGAAGGTTCAGGGCTTCAGTATTTCCCTGCACGCCGTGTCCCTGCCTGAATCTGACCCGCTCTGATCCCTGATCTGTGTCCTGACCCAGAGACCTGATCCCTGACCCTGCTTCCTGCACCCTTACTCTCCTTCTGCTCCCGGTAACCTGGCTCCCTGCTCCCCTTATCTGATGTCCCCATTTGCTTACTCTATATGTGTGTTTTCTATACTTGTATTTAGTTAGTTAGGTGTTTATTTTGGGTTTACGGTGTTTTTTCATCTTTTACTTGCTTGTTTATGTTTGCTGGTGTTTGGTGTTGGAAGTGTGTCATTTTCTTTAATAAATATAACTGTTTCACAAATCCCTGTGGTCCTGATTTCTGTAGGTGCAGCCAATTGATCCGTTTACCCTCATTGGATGCTTGCATCCCTGACATGGCTCTTGACTCTCTCTCTTTCTTTTCCTTTAATCTTTTCATACTTTTCACGAAGGTCTGATTCACACCTATGCATTTTTAGTGCGTTTAGCATTTTGCAGATTTGCACTACAGAATGTGTTCCACAGGAAACCATGATAAATGAACTGTAGTGCAAATTTGCAAAAAGCACTAAAAATGCATAGGTGTGAATCAGGCCTAAGTACTATCTTTTTTTTTTTTTTTTTTTTACAACAAAGATATTTTGCACTATAATGTTCTAGCAGTTTTATAGTTTAACGGAGAACCTGCTATTCAATTCATTTTTTAGATCCTCTATATCTGAGTACCGTGGTTGCCACTGCTACGGTTGTCTCAAAATGTTTTTTCTGCATTATGAGTGATCTTTATTTGTAACAAACATAGCACTCGTATCTTTGAATGTAGAAAAGGCATGGGACTTTAGATGAGGCTTGACATGAAAAATCAGTATAGTAATGAAAAGTAAATTCATGAGTATTTATTGTCAACTATATAAAATATTGCATAGTCATGATATACAGAGTATATATCAGAGAAAAAAATCATATAAAATCAACAAATGGTGAGACACATGATGGAATAAGTACATAAATTTGCGTCCTTTTTTTCACACAAATAGAGCTTTCTTTTGGTGGTAT
>BLSH010351680.1:1218927-1238671 GCA_018402905.1 Glandirana rugosa | reverse complement strand
TATACGGACTTAGCCGTGAGGTGGGTGAGGTGTCGGATCGCAAGGTCACTCGCGCCCCCCGTCACGAAAAACTGACCCCATTAGGCAGGAGAGCAGCATGGTCAGTTCTCTTAGCTTTGATAGGAACTCAGCCTGCTCTCCTCCAATGATCAGACTTGTCCTAACAACTGCTCCTGCACAGCCATTAAAAGAGAAGTATGGGTTTTCTTCTTATTTCAGAATCATATTTACCTAGGTGGATGAAGCATCTGTCCCCCGGCACCTCTAAGACCGATAACCGAGTGATCAAACACCGCCGATCACTCGGTTCTCAGAGCTCCAAGAGCAGAGAGCTGGTGACTGTCAGTCACCAGCTCTCTGCACTGCCCCCCGCGCTCACTGGAACGCTAGGCTGTGGAGTGGGTGGAGTGCCGATTCAGGCATATGGGTGGACCCCAACCATATGGTCGGACCCCAACCATATGGTCATGATCCTTCCCGAGCCTCGACCGGCTTTGTGACGTCAGCTGACAGTGGGCTTCTGCTGAAACCGGGTCACAGGAGTGCAGAACAAACTGATCTTCCCAGTTAAAGGAGAAGAACAGCCAAAGCTTGTTTGGCTGTACTTCTCTTTTAACTTGGAAGAGCAGTGTGCTGTTGTTTCTCCTCTCCCAGCCCTCTGAGCTGCTTATGCAGCTGCTTATGTGAACACATAAAAAAAGGTGAAAACATGTTTGAATGTTTTCTATATCTATACAAAAAAGTTTTGCCTTCCATTTCTATTTTAAACTGAATAGGTTGTTTTACATGGTGAGGGTTTACATATTCAGTACCTCACAAAATTGAGTACACCCCTCACATTTTTGTAAATATTTTATATCTTTTAATGTGACAACACTGAAGAAATGACACTTTGCTACAATGTAAAGTAGTCAGTCTACAGCTTGTATAACTGTGTAAATTTGCTGTCCCCTCAAAATAACTTGACACACAGCCATTAATGTCTAAACCGCTGGCAACAAAATTGAGTACAACCCTAAGTGAAAATGTCCAAATTGGGCCCTAAGTGCCAATATTTTGTGTGGCCACCATTATTTTCCAGCACTGCCTTAAACCTCTTGGGCATGGAGTTCACCAGTGCTTCCAATGGAGTCCTCTTCCACTCCTCCATGACAACATCATGGAGCTGGTGGATGTTAGTGCTCCTCCACCTTCTGTTTGAGGATGCCCCACAGATGCTCAATAGGGTTTAGGTCTGGAGACATGCTTGACCAGTCCATCACCTTTACCCTCCGCTTCTTTAGCAAGGCAGTGGTCGTCTTGGAGGTGTGTTTGGGGTCGTTATGTTAGAATACTTCCTTGCGGCCCAGTCTCTGAAGGGAGAGGATCATGTTCTGCTTCAATATGTCACAGAACATGTTGGCATTCATGGTTCCCTCAATGAACTGTAGCCCCCCCAGTGGAGGCAGCATTCATGCAGCCCCAGACCATGACACTTCCACCACCATGCTTTACTGTAGGCAAGACACACTTGTCTTTGTACTCCTCACCTGGTTGCCGCCACACAAGCTTGACACCATCTAAACTAAATAAGTTTATCTTGGTCTCATCAGACCACAGGACATGGTTCCAGTAATCCATGTCCTTAGTCTGCTTGTCTTCAGCAAACTGTTTGCGGGCTTTGTTGTGCATCATCTATAGAAGATACTTTCTTCAGGCTGACCCCTTCAATCTCTGTAGTAATGCTGGCAGAACGCTATTTCCCAAAGACAACCTCTGGATATGATGCTGAGCACGTGCACTCAACTTCTTTGGTCGACCATGGCGAGGCCTGTTCTGAGTGGAGCCTGCCCTGTTAAACCGCTGTATGGTCTTGGTCACTGTGCTGCAGCTCAGTTTCAGGGTCTTGGCAATCTTCTTAAAGCCTAAGCCATCTTTATGTAGAGCAACAATTATTTTATTCAGATCCTCAGTGTTCTTTGCCATGAGGTGCCAAGTTGAACTTCCAGTGATCAGTATGAGAGAGTGAGAGCATAACACCAAATTTAATACACCTCTCTCCCCATTCACACCTGAGACCTTGTAACACTAACGGGTCATATGACACCAGGGGCCCAATTTGGACGTTTTCACTTAAGGGTATACCCACTTCTGTTGCCAGCGGTTTAGACATTAATGGCTGTGTGTTGAGTTATTTTGAGGGGACAGCAAATTTACACTGTTATACAAGCTGTACACTCACTACTTTACATGAAAAGATATAATAAAATATTTACAAAAACACTTTTGTGGGATATTGCACTTTGAAGTGGTTCTAAAGGCTCAAGGTTTTTACTTTCATGCATTCTATGAATGAAGGTAAAAAAAAAAACCTTCGGTGTGCAGCAGCCCCCTAATACTTAGCTGAGCCCCATCTCGATCCAGCAATGTGCACAAGAGCCTCAGCTCTCAGAGGACTCTCCCTCCTCACTGGCTGAGACAGCAGCGGGAGCCAGCCTGGTAGTCAATGAGAAGAGGGGGGTGGGGCCAACCCACGGCTCTGTATTTGAATGGACACGCAGAGCAGTGGCGCAGGAGCAAGCTTGCTTGGGTGCCCCCCAGAGCAAGTGGTTTGCTCTGGGGGCACTTGGCAAGAGGGAGGGGCCAGGAGCACGAGCGGGGAACCCGAGAAGAGGAGGATCGGGGCTACACTGTGCAACACCACTGCACAGAGCAGGCAAGTACAGTGCATCCAAAAGTATTCACAGCGCTTCACTTTTTCCACAATCTATGTTACAAAAATGGATTAATGTCATATTTTCCTCAAAATTCTACAAGCAATGCCCCATAATGACAACGTAAAAGAAGTTTGTTTGAAATCTTTGCAAATTTATTAAAAATAAAAAAACACAAAAAATCATATGTACATAAGTATTGACAGCCTATGCTCAATACTTATTTGAAGCACCTTTGGCACCAATTACAGCCTCAAGTCTTTTTGAGTAGGATGCTAGAAGCTTGGCACACCTATTTTGGGCAGTTTCCCCCATTCTTCTTTGCAGGACCACTCAAGCTCCATCAGGTTGGATGGGGTGCATCGGTGCACAGCCATCTTCAGATCTCTCCAGAGAAGTTCAATCGGGTTCAAGTCTGGACTCTGGCTGGGCCACTTAAGGAAATTCACAGAGTTTTCCCGTAGCCACACCTTTGTTATCTTGGCTGTGTGCTTAGGGTCATTGTCCTGTTGGAAGATGAACCTTCGCCCCAGAGAGCGCTCTGGAGCAGGTTTTAGTCAAGGGTGTCTCTGTACATTGCTGCAATCATCTTTCCTTCAATCTTGACTAGTCTTCCAGTTTCTGCCACTGAAAAACACCCTCACAGCATGATGCTGCCATCACTATGCTTCGCTGTAGGGATGGTATTGGCTAAGTGATGAGCGATGCCTGGTTTCCTTCAGACATGATGCTTGCTATTCAGGTCAAGAGTTAAATCTTTGTTTCAGCAGACCAGAGGATTTGGTTACTCATGGTCTGAGAATCCTTCAGGTCCTTTTTGGCAAACTCCAGGCGGGCTGTCATGTGCTTTTTACTGAGGAGTGGCTTCCATCTGACCATACAGGCCTGATTGATGGAGTGCTGCAGAGAAGGTTGTTCTTCTGGAAGGTTCTCCTCTCTCCACAGAGAAACACTGGTGCTCTGTCAGAGTGACCATCAGGTTCTTGGTTACCTCCCTGACTAAGGCACTTCTCCCCCAATCACTCAGTTTGGTCTGGCGGCCCACTCTAGGACGAGTTCTGGTGGTTCCAAACTGCTTCCATTTACGGATGATGGAGGCCACTGTGCTCATTGGGACCTTCAATGCTGCAGAAATTTTTCTGTACCCTTCCCCAGATCAGTGCCTAGATACAATACTGTCTTGGAGGTCTACAGGCATCTCCTTGGACTTCTTGGCTTGGTTTATGTTCTGACATGCACTGTTAACTGTGGGACCTTCTATAGACAGGTGTGTGCCTTCCCAAATCATGTCCAATCAATTGACTTTACCACAGGTGGACTCCAATCAAGTTGTAGAACAATCTCAAGGATGATCAGCGCAAAAGGGATGCATCGGAGCTTAATTTTGAGTGTCAAGACAAAGGCTGTGAATACTTATGTACATGTGATTTTTTTAGTTTTTTATTTTTAATAAATTGCAAAGATATCAAACAAACTTCTTTCATATTGTCAATACAGGGTATTGTTTGTAGAATTTTGAGGAAAATAATGAATTGAATCTATTTTGGAATAAGGCTGTAACATAACAAAATGTGGAAAAAGTGAAGCACTGTGAATACTTTCCGGATGCACTGTATGACGTTTGTTATTTTAAAAAAAAAAAAACCTTGCCTTTAATATCACTTTAATTATATGGTCACAGAATATGCATGCCCAAAACAAATGTTTTAAGCATTTATTATCCAGGTTATAGTGCCAATCTCCACATTCTGACCTATCTCTCTGTCCAATATTTGCCAAAGACATGAGTTCGATTGAAAGATTCTCATGTCCACATACTGTAGCTACAGAGAAAAAAAACACACTGGTTATATGTCAGTCTATTACTTTACATTATATGTGCATATTTACTTCCTAAATGCATGATTACTTTCAGATGGTGTCATAACAGCTCTCTTGGCGATTCGGTCTGCCTTGCAGGGCATAATGGGTTAAATGGCTGAAGTCCCTAGACTTAAAGTTTTATTTATTTTAATTTATTTTCCTTTAAAACAAAGCTGGCGGGCTGCCTGATCTGTGGTTATTTCAGGCAGCAGAACGTCTCGCAGTTGTTCTGCTTGCGTAGGTGGTATCAAAGGTTATGAGAAAAGTCCCTGCTTGGTAGCAAGTCTTGCTTAACTGAATGTATCCAATATGCGCTGCTGATCTGATAGGCATAATGCATTCCTTACTCCTCTGTTCCCTGCACTGCTGTCCTGCGTTATTAGTCTTTTAATTCCAACTTCTCAGTAAATGAGACATCAGAACTTTCCATGCATCACCGCAAAACATTATGATCTTTCTCATGCCTAACATTAAATGAGAGATCACTTAATTACTTCTAAAACACAGAAAAATAAAAGAGCCTGTGTTTGCAAACTTTGATACTAGTCAAGCAAATTGAGCAAGTCAGCACTAAGAGATCGTAATGCAACCATACTGTGCATTAAATATTCAACATGTATAAACAGTATATGTTAAAAAGCAGTTACCACATAAAACCTAAACATTATTAAACACACAATAGGCAAACTGGCCTGAGCTCTGTCTCCTTAGGGCCACTGTATCAGGATCTGCATTACTGGGACAGACCTGCAGGTCAAAGTCCTACCCCAGCTCCTGTCAAATGCGTGATTTATTATACTGTGGACCATAACATTATGGTCCCATAACATTTTCAACATGACAGTTAAAGAAGGAAAAAAATTGAACACTGACACTTTAGAACTTATAAAATGAAAAGATTGAAAACCTGTAATTTAACCATTTGCTGATTCGCTGATTTACTGCTACAGGGCGGCAGCTCAACGTCGGATCACACACACACACAGATATATATCTATATATAGATATATATATATCTATATCTATATATATATACACAGTGCCTTGCGAAAGTATTCGGCCCCCTTGAACTTTGCGACCTTTTGCCACATTTCAGGCTTCAAACATAAAGATATAAAACTGTAATTTTTTGTGAAGAATCAACAACAAGTGGGACACAATCATGAAGTGGAACGAAATTTATTGGATATTTCAAACCTTTTTTAACAAATAAAAAACTGAAAAATTGGGCGTGCAAAATTATTCAGCCCCTTTACTTTCAGTGCAGCAAACTCTCTCCAGAAGTTCAGTGAGGATCTCTGAATGATCCATTGTTGACCTCAATGACTGATGATAAATAGAATCCACCTGTGTGTAATCAAGTCCCCTTATAAATGCACCTGCACTGTGATAGTCTCAGAGGTCTGTTTAAAGCGCAGAGCATCATGAAGAACAAGGAACACACCAGGCAGGTCCGAGATACTGTTGTGGAGAAGTTTAAAGCCGGATTTGGATACAAAAAGATTTCCCAAGCTTTAAATATCCCAAGGAGCACTGTGCAAGCGATAATATTGAAATGGAAGGAATATCAGACCACTGCAAATCTACCAAGACCTGGCCGTCCCTCTAAACTTTCAGCTCATACAAGGAGAAGACTGATCAGAAATGCAGCCAAGAGGCCCATGATCACTCTGGATGAACTGAAGAGATCTACAGCTGAGGTGGGAGACTCTGTCCATAGGACAACAATCAGTCGTATACTGCACAAATCTGCCCTTTATGGAAGAGTGGCAAGAAGAAAGCCATTTCTTAAAGATATCCATAAAAAGTGTCGTTTAAAGTTTGCCACAAGCCACCTGAGAGACACACCAAACATGTGGAAGAAGGTGCTCTGGTCAGATGAAACCAAAATCAAACTTTTTGGCAACAATGCAAAACGTTATGTTTGGCGTAAAAGCAACACAGCTCATCACCCTGAACACACCATCCCCACTGTCAAACATGGTGGTGGCAGCATCATGGTTTGGGCCTGCTTTTCTTCAGCAGGGACAGGGAAGATGGTTAAAATTGATGGGAAGATGGATGGAGCCAAATACAGGACCATTCTGGAAGGAAACCTGATGGAGTCTGCAAAAGACCTGAGACTGGGACGGAGATTTGTCTTCCAACAAGACAATGATCCAAAACATAAAGCAAAATCTACAATGGAAAGGTTCACAAATAAACATATCCAGGTGTTAGAATGGCCAAGTCAAAGTCCAGACCTGAATCCAATCGAGAATCTGTGGAAAGAACTGAAAACTGCTGTTCACAAACGCTCTCCATCCAACCTCACTGAGCTCGAGCTGTTTTGCAAGGAGGAATGGGCAAAAATTTCAGTCTCTTGATGTGCAAAACTGATAGAGACATACCCCAAGCGACTTACAGCTGTAATCGCAGCAAAAGGTGGCGCTACAAAGTATTAACTTAAGGGGGCTGAATAATTTTGCACGCCCAATTTTTCAGTTTTTTGTTAAAAAATTTTGAAATATCCAATAAATTTCGTTCCACTTCATGATTGTGTCCCACTTGTTGATTCTTCACAAAAAATTACAGTTTTATATATTTATGTTTGAAGCCTGAAATGTGGCAAAAGGTCGCAAAGTTCAAGGGGGCCCAATACTTTCGCAAGGCACTGTGTGTGTGTATATATATATATATATATATATATATATATATATATATATATATATTTATTATACGCATGGCTCCCAACTGTCCCTGATTTCGAGGGACTGTCCTGATTTGGAACAAAGTCCCACTTTCCTCCTCATTTGTCCCTCATTTTGGTCAGATCTATATAGTTGTATATAAATAACTATGATGCAAAAAGTGTTTCCCAGTGCTAAGCATTTCATCCAATTTCTATATTGCTGCATTTGTAAATTTTAAAATTAGTAAATCAGTAAAATAATAGTGGTAAAAAAATCACTTCTGGGTTTAACTAATCATTTTGCTTGTATAATTCTCCTTTAAGGAGGCGCGGCAGGGGGTGTGTCCTATGCCTACATACTTTTGCCAATAGGTGTCCCTTGTTCCCATCTCAAAAAGTTGGGAGGTATGTATACGTGATCCTGCACTTCTGCCTGTAGGAGACGCACGCGCTCCACCAGCAGGCCGCTTCTGCTGTGATTATTCAGAGACTCAGAACAGAGCTCTGCCAATGTAAACAAGGCAAATCTAGTAAAAGCAGCACATACAGTACATAAAAACACTAGCTAGGCACAGTGTTAACCCTTTGATCACCCTAGATGTTTAATCCCTTCCCAGCCAGTGTCATTAGTACAGTGCATATTTTTAGCACTGATCCCTGTATTAGTGTCACTAGTTTCATCAAAGTGTCAGTTAGTGTCCAATTGCCTGCCGCAATATCACAGTCCCGCTACAAGTCGCTGAACTCGCCATTACTAGTATAAAAAAATAAAATCACTCCAGAAATATATACCATAGTTTGTAGACGCTATAATGTTCACCTAAACCAATCAATATATGTGTACTGGGATTTATTTTACCAAAAAATGTAGCAGAATACATTTTGGCCAAAATTTATGAAGAAATTAGATTTTTTACATATTTTTATTGGCTACGTTTTAAAGGAGAAAGCAAAAGATATTGGGTTTTTTTTTCAAAATTATTGGTCTTTTTTTGTTTATTGCGCAAAAAATAAAAACCTGGTGGTGATCAAATACCACCAAAAGAAAGCTCTATTTGTGGGGAAAAAAATTTCAGAAATTTTATTTGGGTACAAAATTGCATGACCCCGCAATTATCAGTATGGCAAATATTGGCCTGGTCACGAAAGGTGGTCAATTTTTTGGAGTTCAAGTGTTTAAATGTAGATTCATAGATTTTTTTTTTTTAATACGCCGTGGTGTGCAAAAACAAAAACCTATAAGAGTGTACAAAAAAAAAAGTGCACTTAAGTGTGTACTTTTTGTCCACCCCTGATGGGGTAGGACATTTCCCTGGACCTCCCAGGTGCAAGGCTCCTGACAGGGACAAGTTTTCGAACATGGTCCACCTATCCAGGTTCATAGATAGGGTAAAAAAAAAAAAAACATGCCTTCTGTCTAGGGCTGCCACCTTTCTTGGAGAAAAGACTGGCCACAGTTGGCCTGGTTTCTTAGTTGTGTGGGAATACATTTTGGAGATGTGTTTGAGGTCCGAAGGTAGAGAATCATGCTCTGCTTCAGTATATCACAGTACATGTTGGCATTCATGATTCTCTCAATGAATTGTAACTCCCCAGTGCAGGCAGCACTCATGCAGCCCCAGATCATGACATTCCCAACACCATGCTTGACTGTAGGCAAGACACACTTTTCTTTGTACTCCTCACCTGGTTGCCACCACCTGGTTGCTGTTATCTACACGCTTTACACCATCTGAACCAAATAAGTTTATCTAGGTCTCATCAGACCACAGGACATGGTTCCAATAATTCCATGTCCTAAGTCTGCTTACTCATTAGCAGGAGGTAGCTCTGCCATAGGCCCTCAACCTTTTACTTCCACTCAATAACATCTATGCTGCCACCTGTCAATCATAAGCAACAGACACGCCCACTGCTGTAGTGAACAAGGCCCACAAGGATGAAACGCGTTTACATTTGCTGTCCGATACTGTGTCTTTTATGGAGAACCAATAAATTCGAAGGATTTTAAAGAGCAAGCAAGGAGTTGCGGACTATCTCTTTTGATGTTTGCCCTTGCAGCTGTGCAACTGCCTTTCCACACCCAGGTAGCTCTGAAAATTCCCTCATCTTATTGGTTAGTAGCACCCCACCTCTGCTTTATTTTACGCCCGCTGCCATTGCCAGAGTTCTGGGGTCTGACTTGTATATTGAGCTTTTGACAGTAAAGAGTGGAAAACTCCTTTAATGTGACCCAGTGCAAGGCCACATCCTGGGGTAATCAATTTCAACTACAGATAGGTAGATTCCACTGGCAAATACAAAACATGTACGGTCTTAAAACAATTATAGAATTCCATGCACTTTCATCAATATCAGGCTCGATTTAGATCACTGTTACTGGCAAGTACTTCCTTTTCTTATGGAAATTGAAGAGTGGATAATACATTCCAAATGTTTTCCAGCAATCTGCATCTCAGATATAAATCCCATATCAAATATTAAATCACACCTTCACTCCAAATTGAAGTTTGCACTAATCCAATCCTCCCCTTCCACAAGCATAAGAATCGGATGCCTTTTTAAAATAATCATTAAATACAGACTACTACCTTTGTTCTCACCTAGTCAAGAATGCAGTGTATTACTGCCACAGGCTTGTGGGAGGATTTATGTCAGATATCTATGGGTGCCAATGCCTCCTGATAAATCTACGTCAAATAACCCAGGGGAGATTTCCATCTTTACACAGGCAGGAGGGGAGCAGATGTGAAGGCGTGCCATTATGGAGCAGGCTGCAGGAACTGGGAGAAGACCGTTGGCATCCACTGAGGTCAGAGGGGAAGATGGATGTCGGCAATCATCTCGGCACATCCAGTTAGGAATGCGCGTGCACACGCCCCTGCACGCCAGTGAGACTGGCGCTAAAGACCTCTCATTTAAACCCCTCAGCTGCACAGAAACCTTGCTGTCTGATTTGCAGATTGTACCTGTGATAACCTGCTCCTGATATCCCAATCGGTTTCTGTGTTTTGACCCGGCTTGTTTGACTAACGATCACTCTCTGTTATCCCGACCCCGGCTTGTCTTGTGACTAAGCTTACCTCTCTACAGACTGATAACCTGTTACCGATCCTTGCCTGCATCCTGACCATCCTCTGCCTGTCGTTATATCTGCTTGATAGTCTGTTACCGAAACCTGGCTTGTCTGACCATGCATCCAGTGTCTCCACAGCTCCGCACATACCTGCTTCCTGTTTCTGCTTCCTGCCTGCATCAACTGAGCTGGCTACACCTGCTGGTCTACTTCCCTACGTCCTTGTGTGGACTATCGAGATCTCAACAAGATCACCGTTAAATATCGGTACCCTCTCCCCCTGGTACCTGATCTATTTCAGAGACGAAGATCATAAGTCATGTTCACCAAACTGGATCTGCGGGGGGCCTACAATTTAGTCCGCATCCCCCAAGGAGATGAGTTGAAGACGGCCTTCTGCACTAGTTTTGGCCACTTTGAATATCTGTTGATGCCCTTTGGCCTTTGCAATGCCCCATCGACCTTCCAGCATCTTGTCAATGACATTTTCCGGGACTTTCTGGACATTTTCATGATCGCGTACCTTGATGATATTTTGATTTTTTTCTGCTTCCATAGCTGCTCACCGGGACCACATCAGGAAAGTCTTGGGCCAGCTTCGCCAACATAGACTGTATGCCAAGGGTGAGAAATGTGAATTTGAACAGCACAACATCCAATTTCTTGGGTTGGTGATCTCACCCGAAGGAATCAAAATGGATTCTCAAAAGGTCTCTGCCATTCTGGATGGGACCGCACCTATTGACAAAAAGGGGATACAACGCTTTGTAGGATTTGCCAATTTCTAAAGGAGGTTCATCCGAGGAGGCCTCTCTGCCATCATAACCCCCATCCCACGATTAACTATGCAGAACCTCCGCTTCCAGTGGATATCCAAGACACAGGCCCCTTTTGACACCTTAAAGAGACTGTTCACGTTGGCACCTGTCCTCAGCCACCCTGACCCATCTCTACCATATGTGCTAGAAGTGGAAGCATCTGATGTCGCCATTGGAGCAGTCATCTCTCAGCACCAAGGCCCTAAGGATTTGTTGCATACCGTAGCCTTATTTTCCCGCAAACTTTCCCCAGCAGAGAGGAACTATGTCTGTGACCGAGAACTGCTGGCCATAAAGGCAGCTCTGGAGAAGTGGAGATACCTTCTTGAAGGAGCAGCACATCCCATACTGGTCTATAGGGACCCCAAAAATTTAGAGTATCTCAGGCCTGCTAAGCGTTTAAAGCTACTCCAAGTGCACTGGGCCCTGTTCTTCTCCCGATTTGTGTTTAACATCACCTATCGGTCAGGCTCGAAGAATGTGAAACCGGATGCCCTGTCTCGCATATTTGATGCGGATGAAGATGGCTCCGGCAGACGTTCCTATCCCTCCAGGGGTCACATTGATGCTTTGGGAAGGATTACTGTGGAACAAGGACAAAGTATTTGTACCTGAAAATGTATGCATAACCATTTTGGGTCTGTGCCATGATCACCCCCTTGCAGGTCATTTCGGAGTCCACAAGAGACTTGATCACCAGAAGTGCATATTCTGGGGGCCGGACCTGGAAGACACCTGCAGAAGGTATGGGAACTGTTGTGTAACCTGCACCCGGAGCAAGAGTGCTAAAAACCAAGCCTGGGGTCTACCCCAATCACTGCCAGTTCCTGACATGCCATTGAGTATGATTGCCATGGACTTTATTATGGAACTTCCACCATCGGAAGGGTGCACAGCCATCCGTGTTGGTTGACCGCCTATCCAAAATGGCCCACTTCCTGCCATTGAAGGGTACACCTTCAGCCATTCAAAGAAGTTGTGAGGCTTCACGGATTCCCTACCAACATTGTCTCCGATCAGGGGTCCAGTTCACGTCCCGCTTTTTGAAAGCTCTGTGTGAAGCCCTCAAGATCGGAAGGTCCCTATCCTCCACCTACCACCCTCAGACCAATGGGCAGACGGAGAGGACCAGACGCTGGAGCAGTACATCCGCTGCTTTACCTCCTTCGTCCAGGATAACTGGGAATTCACCTACAATAATGCCAGCTACTCTGCCACAGGTCAGTCTTCCTTCTTTTCTAATTATGGTTTCCACCCTTCCTTTCTGCCTGACTTTATTCCAGATGCTATGGTCCCTGCTGCTCAAGACACAGTGGAGTTCCTTCACCATAATAATAAGTCGCTACAGGAAGCACAAGCAGCGAACAAGAAGGCCTGTGACAGGAAAAGAGAACTAGGGAGAACTGATCCTCCACCCTGGAGACCAGGTATGGATGACGACTTCAAATCTTAAGTTGGCATGTCCCTCCAAAAAGCTGACACCTAAATTTGTGGAACCATTCCCAGTAACAAAGGAAACTAAATGATTTTTATGAACTGTCTCTGCCTGAATCTTTGAAGATCCATCCTGTTTTCAACGTCTCTTTATTAAAACCCACAGTGCCTGATTCCTTCCCAGGCAGAGTCTCCAGACCACCAGAACCTGTAACCGTCAATGGAGAAGAGGAATATGAGGTGGAGGCCATCGCAGACTGTAGGAGGAGAGGTAATCAGGTACAATAAGCAATATAAGCAGTGCGCTAACACAAAAATTAAATCCCATTCCTGGTCCTCCTTTAAATAAATAAAGAAAATGCTGCTACTTTAAATAAAATACAATCAATTCTATAGGTGAAATGATGAATACAATGTGCACAATTCACAGTAGCGCAGTAATATTATGTGAAAAAAAAATCAAAAATCATACAAATTCATAAAAAATATATAGTCCATGCAGGGGGTTCTTCCAAAAAAGTGGGGTTCTTTAAATCAGTGGTTCTCAACCCGGTCCTCCAGTACCCCCAACAGGCCACGTTGTGTGAATTTCTCTTAGATAAAATAGCTGTCCAAAATACCAAACCATTGACTCGGATTTAAAGCACCTGTGCAAGATAAAGGGAAACTTGCAAAAAGTGCATACTAACAAGAAACTACTCAAACACCAGACTACAGGTAACCTCATTTCCAAAACATCACACTTTCCTCTATGAAACTTCTCTCTTCTCCCTATTACTGCACTCACCACCTCTTTCTAACTCTAAGCCCACATGCTAACAAAACCAGGATGCTCAAGCATGTCCCCTCATATAAATCATATTCCCATGTTGCCTCCCTCTCTCTTCTGCTTCTCCTAGCCTCTGGAGATATTTCCCCAACCCCTGGGCCTCTCTCATCAACCACACCCATCACCACCATCCCACACACTCTAACAGTAGTCACAATCTACACAATTTAATCTTCTCCTATGCCCTCTGGAACGCCCGCTCTGTCTGCAACAAGCTCACTGCTGTCCATGACCTATTTGTCACTAATTGCATTCATCTACTTGCTATCACCAAAATTTGGCTCCACGAATGTGATTCTCCTTCTCCTGCTTCCCTCTCCCACGGTGGCCTTCTCTGGACTCACTGCCCTAGGCCTAATGGATGCAAGGGAGGTGGAGTGGGATTCCTCCTATCCCCACTGAGCACCTTTCAGGTTCTTCACTCTCCTCCTTCTCTTTCCCTCTCATCATTTGAAGCCCACTGTATACGTCTATTCTCTCCAACCTCCCTAAGAATTCCTGTGATCTCCCGGCCTCCTGGACCACTGTCCGCTTTCCTTGATGAATTTTATGCCTGGCTACCCTACTTTCTATCTTCTGAAATTCCCACAATCCTTCTTGGTCACTTCAACATCCCAGTTAACACTAACACTACTTCTTAGTCTAACCTCCTCATTTGACCTGAAGCAATGGGTACAGGCTCCTACTCACACCCTCCACCTCGTCTTCTCCTATCTATGCACTCCATGCAACTTCAACAATCCTTTTCCCCTCTCCGACCACCACCACCCTCCCCTCCAATCGCCTAACAGTTACCCATAGAAACCTTCGCCAACTCAACACTTCTCTCCTCTATTCTGCTACTGACCACCTCTATGAAAATATCTTACCCCTGTCCTGCCCCAACCAAGCCACTGCCATCTACATTAAATCCGTGTCCTCCACCCTGGACGAGCTCGCTCCCCTCACCGCACACAAAATCAGGCCTCGACCCCTACAACCCTGGTAAACAGACGACACCAGAAACCTCAAAAAGTGTAGCGGCGCCCTTGGGCGTCTGTGGCACAAGACTAAGTCTCTCAAAGACTACAACCTATACAAATCTGCCCTCCATAAATACAATTCTCGCCTCCACACAGCCAAGCAGACCTATTTTACCACTCTTGTTAACACCTTCTCATCTAGTCCCCGTCAACTCTGCTCTACCTTCAACTCCCTACTTCGTCCTCCCCCACTTCCACCCACTAACACACTCACTGCCCAGGAGATTGTTAATCACTTCAAAAGCAAGACTAACACAATTTGTGATGAAATCTCCACTCTGCAGGCATCTTCCCCAGTTAACACCCCATGTCAACAAGCACAATCGACATTATCCTTATTCAAACCTGCTACTATTAACGAGGTTGCTAAACTCCTTTCTAATGCCCACCTAACCACTGGACACTATTCCTTCTCAAATACTACGCTCACCCTCTGACTCTATCCTACACTCTCTAACCCACATCTTCAATCTCTCCCTCTCTTCTGGCATCTTCCCCAATGCTCTAAAACATACACTGATCACCCCCATACTCAAAAAACCATCCCTGGACCCTACTGATCTTGCTCCACTTTTCCTCCAAACTCCTCGAACACCTAGTCTACAAACAACTGAGTCGCCACCTTGTTAAGAACAACCTTCTGGACCCCCTTCAATCTGGATTTCGCCCCCAACACTCCACAGAAACTGCCCTTCTTAAACTCACAAATGGCCTACTAACTGCAAAAACCAATGGACACTACTCTGTACTCCTACTCCTGGACCTTTCGGCTGCCTTTGATACTGTTGACCACCCCCTCCTCGTCACAAAACTCTACTCCCTTGGTCCCCGTGACTGTGTTTTTCAGTGGCTCTCGTCCTACCTATCCCATCGCACCTTCAGTATAACATACAATTCTACCTCCTCCTCTCCTCTTCCTTTCTCTGGAGTCCCCCAAGGTTCTGTTCTTGGACCTCATTTATTTTCAATATACACCTCTTCCCTGGGACGGCTGATAGCCTCCCACGGCTTTCAATATCATTTCTACGCTGACGATACCCAAATCTACCTCTCCACCCCCCAACTCACTCCATCAGTCTCCTCACGTATCACTAACTTATTAACAGACATATCTGCCTGGATGTCACACCACTTCCTCAAACTCAACTTGTCTAAAACTGAACTCATAATATTTCCTCCCCCACGCACCGTTTCCCCCGACTTTTCAGTCAAGAGCAATGGCACAACCATCCACCCATCCCCACACGTTAGGGGGCTTGGTGTTATCCTGGATTCTGAAGTCTCCTTTTGGCCCCACATCCAATCAATTTCTAAGGCTTGCCGCCTCAATCTCCGCAACATCTCTAAAATACGTCCCTTCCTAACCAATGAAACCACAAAGCTCCTGATTCACTCACTGGTCATCTCTCACCTCGACTACTGCAACTCCCTCCTCACTTGCCTACCTTTAAATAGACTCTCCCCCCTCCAGACCATCATGAATGCCGCTGCCAGACTCATCCACCTTACAAACCGTTTAGCGCCTGCCACCCCTCTCTGCCATTCCCTCCATTGGCTGCCACTCGCCCAACAAATTAAATTCAAAATACTAACAATCATTTACAAAGCCATCCACAACTCTGCTCCCAGCTACATCACCAGCCTAGTCTCAAAATACCAACCAAACCATCCTCTTCGCTCCTCCCAAGGCCTCCTGCTCTCCAGCTCCCTCATCACCTCCTCTCATACTCGCCTCCAAGACTTCTCCCGAGCCTCTCCCATCCCCTGGAACGCCCTACCCCAATCTGTCAGACTGTCCCCAAATCTATCCACCTTCAGGCGATCCCTGAAAACTTTTCTCTTCAGGGAAGCCTATCCTGCCACCAGCTAACAACTACACACCTTATTTTCTCAATCAGCTCATCCCCCGCAGTTATTACCCTTTCGTATCATTTAACCCTCCCTCCTAGATTGTAAGCGCTAATGAGCAGGGCCCTCTAATTCCTCCTGTATTGAATTGTATTATAATTGTACTGTCTGTCCTAATATTATAAAGCGCTGCGCAAACTGCGCTATATAAATCCTGTATAATAATAATAATAATAAATGTCCATATATTAGGTGATTTTTAATAATCCACTGTGAAGAACAGGTGTATATATCAACAAAGCAATATCACCAAAGATTTCTCCACCAAAGTGAAAGTGACGGTTCCACACCCTTAAGGAATAAAGCTCACCAGATGCCACAGTACTTAAAAATAGCCCCGCAACGATTGAATTTAATTAAACATCAAGGAAAAAGTTAGATGAAATAGATAAAGATACCCAAAAAAAAAAAAGTTAAAAAATTCAGTAGAGATTTGACAGACTTTAGAACTAATCAAATTTATGGATGACAAAGTATCCATCTATTGTCCCCAATTAGGGAGAAATCCACTCAGAAGCTGAATTATCAATGGATGAGCCATGCACTATTAAATATGAGGCACGGTGAGATACAACAGGATTACCCAATAAAAATAACATAAATCAAATAAAAAGGAGCGTAGTAAACAGGATACCACAATTACAAACACAGTGTCCCTCTACCCCGGGTTGGACTACTCCCACACAACCTACCGGGTATGCCCAAAGCCTGAGAAGGGAAGGGAGATGGCAGGGTAGACCATCAAGAGGGCAACCCAGAGGCTGACCTTAAAGGGGCAGGGTGTGCCTGTACGTGATTATACTTACCCAAACCCCATTCCAAAAAGCAATTACTATAAACCCCTTACGGATTATATGGAGTGTAATGATTATTCCACTAATAATAATCCTCATTGTTTAGGGAGGGGCAGAGGAAGGGCGAGAGGGAGGAACATACCATTCAACTATACACATCAAGGGGACAGAGGAAGAATAAATGGAATGGTAAGAGAAGGAGAGGTTGTAAAGCAGGCAGAAGGCTCCAACTCAAAAAAAACGCAGAAGTTATCAGTAAATCAAGGCATTTTTAATCTTAGCCATGTAACTCTTTCTGATAAAGAGTTACACATACTTGATTTAGGCCTTAAATGTGCCCCTAGGAGACACATAAATTCAATACATATATTGATACTGACAAGTTTATAAGGAAGATCAACTTGAAAAATTACTATTTGAATAAACCTATTATTTTGGGGAATAGAAATACAAACTCTAATACAGCAGGGATAGATAGTGGACTACGCAATAAATCCATTTTTAACCCACCAATATCTAATAATCATTATGTGGAAGTGTTTAAAAACCTGGTGTTAAGGAATCTGGAGATGATCACTCCAAAAAGAGGAAGGTAAGGTATAGAAGCATTAGAAAAACAAAGATATTATAGGGAGACCAGTGGACAAAGGCAGAGGGGTGGTAATTCTTGATAAACAATTACACCATGAGCAGATTACAGAAATCCACTTATCAGAAATTAGTGAAAGATCCAAATTCACTTTATAAGGGCCAATTGAAATTATTGGTGGATTATGGTTGTAGAATGCACGCATTGAATAATAAGGAACAGAGATATCTGGTGTCTAGTGTTTGTAAAGTCCCTATTATCTATACGCTGCCAAAGATACATAAAAATACTATGTCTCCTACGGCTCGTCCTACTGTTAATGGGATAGGGTCAGTATCAGTAAGGTTGGGGAAATATTTGGACAGGTTTTTACAACCTAGTGTTTTGAAAACTCGAGTGTATTTAAGAGATACTAAGGACTTGCTATTGTCCATTAGGGATATTAAAATTACATGATACCCAACCTACTTATTTGGTGACAGAGGATGTATCATCACTTTATACGAATATTCAACATGATGATGCTCTACTTGCACTAAATTGGGCATTCAGTAAAAGGGACGATTTACCTCATGCACAAAAAGTATTTTTACAAAAAGCGCTCGATTTCTGCTGGTCACATAATTATTTTCGGTACCAAAATCGTTTCTATAGTCAAAGAAATGGTGTTGCTATGGGAGCTAAATTTGTCCCTAGCGTCGCCAATATATTTATGGCAGAATGGGAATATAGATAGTTTAGTAGACCTGAACTTTGCTTCTACCAGAGATTTATAGACGATTTATTCTTTATTTGAGAGGGATCGGAGCAAACTCTCCATTAATTTATACAACATCTTAATAATAACCATAATAATATTCGATTGGAACACCAATGGAGTGATAAAGAGATTAACTTCTTGGACCTACCAATTTTTAGGACAGGCAATGATCTAGCCATGAAGGTTTATTTTAAACCTATGCATAGAAATAGCTATTTATCCATTAGAAGCGGCCATCATCCTTCTTGGCTACTGAATATACTGCGGGGTCAACTTACACGCATTAGAAGAAATTGCACCTCTGATATACATTTTCTAGAACAATCGGAGATCATTAAACAGAAATTTGTACAGAAAGGTTACTCTGATATACAGATAGACGGTGAGATTCATAGAATGCTCGCTGCTCCTAGGGACCAATATTTGATAAACAAAATGCAAAGGGAGGTTGAGGATAGTAGGCAATGGAGTTTTATATCTGACTTTAATTGTCAATACCGGGAGGTTGAGGACATATTCCTCAAACACTGGCATGTATTATGGATGGATAGAGTCCTAAAGACTGCACTCCCTACGAGACCATCGTTCATTTATAGAAAAGCGCCCAATTTCGGGGATAATATTGTGCAGAAAATTATTGATCCTCCTTCTAAGCCTTCATATTGGCCGGATCGTAAAGGCTTTCTGGCATGTGGGAAGTATAAGGTATGTCACCATGCAAGAAATAATGTAAGGCGACGTACTTCATTTCTTTCTAATAACACAGGTTGTGAATATAAGATCAACGATCTTATTAATTGCGACACCACGCATGTCGTGTACGCATTGGTCTGCCCTTGCGGACATATGTATGGACATATGTATATAGGATGTACGAAAAGAGCCCTTAACTGGTTCCCGACCGCGCGCCGTCTTTTCACGGCGGCAGTCGGGGAGCCCTGCGCGAATCGCCGTAAATAAGCGGCGATTCGCATTTGGCCACCAGGGGGCGCGCGCACCCGCCGCACTCCTGGGGAGTGTGCCCGCGGCTCGGGCGGACCCGATGTCCGCCGGCGAGCCGCGATGAGCGGCTACAGGGAAAAGAACGGGGAACCGCCGATTTAAACACGGCGGTTCCCCGCCCTGTCAGTGGGGCATGAGAGATCTACTGATCCCTGTCACCCAACCCCCCCACAGTAAGAACACACCCAGGGAACACAGTTAACCCCTAGCTCCCCCCCCCCCAGGTTAACCCCTTCACTGCCAATGACATTTATACAGTAATCAGTGGACATTTAAATTTCTGAT
>BLSH010351680.1:1189206-1200999 GCA_018402905.1 Glandirana rugosa | reverse complement strand
AAACCCCAGCAATACAACCTTATGACGGGACGCCGGGTCAGAGGTTTCCCTCCCCTAGTACGAGACAAAGTAATACAGTGTTACAACCGTAAGTACCAAGGGAGTTACTTGACATCGAGGGGTCACGACCGTCGTGGTCTGGTACTGTAAGGGTGGTGGTCGAACTGACATCCATTCTGTGTGAACAGAAACATGAGGAGTGGACCAACGACGGTGTGTACGCACTGTGGTAGACTTGTTTTATTCAAATAGAACCAGAGTAGTCTGGTGTCCTGTACCGCTTCTAAAGATGATGCACAAG
Organism: Glandirana rugosa; assembly: GCA_018402905.1. Taxonomy (NCBI): domain Eukaryota; kingdom Metazoa; phylum Chordata; class Amphibia; order Anura; family Ranidae; genus Glandirana; species Glandirana rugosa. The sequence goes on along the minus strand of BLSH010351680.1, from coordinate 1,200,698 downwards.
AAAGCCTGCAAACAGTTTGCTGAAGACAAGCAGATTAAGTATATAGATTACTGGCGCCATGTCCTGTGGTCTGATGAGACCAAGATAAACTTATTTTGTTCAGATGGTGTCACGCATGTGTGGCAGCAACCAGGTGAGGAGTACAAAGACAAGTGTGTCTTACCTACAGTCAAGCTGGTGGTGGGAATGTCATGGTCTGGTGCTGCCAGCACTGGGGAGCTACAGTTCATTGAGGGAACCATGAATGCCAACATTGTGACATAATGAAACAGAGCATGATCCCCTCCCTTTGGAGACTGGGCCGCAGGGCAGTATTCCAACATAACGACCCCAAACACACCCCCAAGACGACCACTGCTTTGCTAAAGAAGCTGAGGGTAAATGTGATGGACTGGCCAAGCAGTCTCCAGATCTATACCCTGTTGAGCATCTGTGGGGCATCCTTAAATGGAAGGTGGAAGAGCGCAAGGTCTCTAACATCCACCAGCTCTGCGATGCCGTCATGGAGGAGTGGAAGAGGACTCCAGTGGAAACCTGTGAAGCTCTGGTGAACTCCATGACCAAGAGGGTTAAGGCAGTGCTGGAAAATAATGGTGGCCACACAAAATATTGACACTTTGGGCCCAATTTGGACTTTTAAACTTAGGGGTGTACTCACTTTTGTTGCCAGCAGTTTAGACATGAATGGCTGTGTGTTGAGTTATTTTGAGGGGACAGCAAATTTACACTGTTATACAAGCTGTACACTCACTGCTTTACATTGTAGCAAAGTGTAATTTATTCAGTGTTGTCACATGAAAAGATATAATAAAATATTTACAAAACTGTGAGGGGTGTACTAACTTTTGTGAGATACTGTATATATGAGGCACATTACATTGATTTTTGCTGAGGCATTTGCATAGTTAATTTTCATAAATAGACCCCTTGCTGTTTATGGAGTTCCTATCACAACTCTAGATATGTGGATAGATAAGCAAATTTGAAGCTGTGTAAGGTATGGCTTTGTTTCTCAGCATGCATTTGTTTTTACAATCAAACAGTACAAGTCAATTAGCTTATCTAGACCCAAAACAAAATGTAATATTATTACAGCTTTCCAGTTATTAGGCCTCATGCACACTGAGTGTTAAAATGCTGCTTTTAAGGGTGTTAGGCATTTTTTTTGAGCGGACAGCAAATTTACACTGTTATACAAGCTGTACACTCACTACTTTACATTGTAGCAAAGTGTCATTTCTTCAGTGTCGTCACATAAAAAGATATAAAATATTTACAAAAATGTGAGGGGTGTACTCACTTTTGTGAGATAATATATATACATATATATACACACACATACATATACATACACACACACATATATACAGTTATATGCATGGATTCCACTCAATATCAGCAGATTCTTGAGAATAATGTTGAGGAATCAGTCACAAAGTTGAAGTTACGCCGGAGCTGGATATTTCAACATGACAATGACCCAAAGCACTGCTCAAAATCTACACGGGCATTTATGCAGAGGAACAATACAATGTTCTGGAATGGCCATCCCAGTCCCCAGACCTGAATATCATTGAACATCTGTGGGGTGATTTGAAGCGGGCTGTCCATGCTCGGCAACCATCAACCCTAACTGAACTGGAGATGTTTTGTAAAGAGGAATGGTCCAAAATACATTCATCCAGAATCCAGACACTCATTACAGGCTATAGGAAGCGTCTAGAGGCTGTTATTTCTGCTAAAGGAGGCTCTACTAAATATTGATGTGATTTATCTGTTGGGGTGCCCAAATTTATGCACCTGTCTAATTTCGTTTTGATGCATATTGCACATTTTCTGTTAATCCAATAAACCTCATTTCACTACTGAAATATTACTGTGTCCTCAGTTATCTGATGGATCAAAATGAAACTGCTGATCCAAACACTCAAATATTTATAAATGACAATCATGGAAATTGTCAGGGGTTCCTAAACTTTCACATACAACTGTAAATACACACATACACACACACACATATATATATATATATATATACATACATACATATAAACATTTCTCCTACTACAGTCACACAAATTCTATGCAGTAGAGGAGAAGGTTAAATTAAATCCAGATAGATAGATTAAACGTGCTTCCTATTCAGACCTCGATTAGAAGGAAACCTGCATTCAGTGTTCCAGGTATGAATGGTAGCTTTAGAACGACCCGAATTTGTCACTGCTGATCATGGGTCTTGCTGTGGTAGAGGTCTGAATAGGAAAGTACTTCCATGCAGGGCAACAGCCCAATGCTCTATGATGTATAATTTTGCCTGGTGAATAAATGAGCTTTTTGCACATCCAGCTTACCTTATCATCCCAAGTGCTGGGTGCTTCAACTTTTCATTTGGGGTAACCATTCCAAAAATAAACTGTAACAGAGCCATGGAAAACTATGAAGTCTGCCATGCACTAGTAGAATTGAATTCATTTTTTTTTGTTTTTCAACCATAGTAAGAAAAGAACACATTTTTAACAGTCTGTGTGGTTTCTGATTGGATGCAGCTGCTGTTTGGCCAACAATTTTACACCCAGGTTCTTTGATGTTTCAAACCAAGAACGTCAGGTGCCGACCAGGGCAACAAAGCAAAATCTGCTCAGTGTAAGGCTAGCTTTTACACTTATTGTGTTAACTTTCCCCACTCTATCCACAACTAGATAGTTAAGCCAGCCATAGCTGATTTAAAAACCTATGGGCAGGCTGATTGTACCCAAGTCAATCCACTGATCAACTTGGATACAACCAGCATGCTGGATTTTTACACGCACTTTTTGCCAATGGCTATAGCCTCTAGGAATTATCACTGTGTTCTCCCAACAAGGATGGCTCCCCGTACCCTCTCTGTGAGAGAACACAATAGCTCAGCGGAAGGCAACCCCTTATCAACACTGAGTGTGTTGATGAGGGAATGGAGCGATTTTCTTAAATTGCATTATCTATGGCTGGCTTTAGGCTTTAACTGTACAATGTGAAAGCATGTGGTTTTGTTCTGCAAATTTTGAGATATCAGTAAACTTCCTGGGGTGTGTTTACCTTCACTATGACTATTTACTGTTCGTCTGGAATTCCATTTAAAAAGACATGCATTTTTTTTCTTAAAATAGTGTAATTACGAATATGAATAAAGCTATAATTTTTTATGTGCATATGATGCATTAGTTAAAGCATTAAAAGAAATACAGCCCCGGTATATACATTTGCAGCAATTTTGTCTGTGCTAAAAGATCAAAGGGGAGATGAAAGGAATACAAAGCAGAGCCAAGGGAGGGGGCATCATCCGGTTTCACCTAGCAAAGCGCAAAGTGCTTTATTGTGTGGTATTGAACACTAGATATGGTATGCCATATTAAAAAGCAGAAAGCTCCATCTGATAATTACAGCTGTGCATAACTAAATCTCTAATCAGGGGGACCACCCACATCAAAGCACTGAACTGTATTGTACCTCCACGGAAGATGACTTATAGTTTAGAGTTTTTTTTAATTTCTATCCCTTTGTCTTATCCCTCAGCAGTTGAGTTTTGAGAACTCCTGAGGCTTACAGAAAATAGTCAAAAAAAAGTGTGCGTATTATATATAAAGCATCAATATCAGAATAGAATACCTGCCATATTTGTATTAAGGTATATCTAGAGGCAAACTTTGTTATGTTTAGATACCGCCGGTAATGCCTAACACAGTGTATTTCTACTGCCTGTGCCCCATTGGGGAGATTTCCTTTTGTTGAAAAGTGAGGCACTATTTTGCATTAGACAGCGGTCACCAGAACAGATGTTTCCATTTCAAGATTTTCCATCACCTTTTTTTTTTTTTTTTTTTTTTTTTAAACTGCAAGTATTTTTTAATTCGCATCATAGGTAAATGCTATGCAACAGTAATAATCATGTTAGGCTCACTGTTATTTACATGAGTGTTTTAACTACACAACAAACATCTGTTAAAAAATAGGATTTTGTACTCACGGTAAAATACTTTTCTCTGCATATACTGAAGGACACAGCAGAGAATCTTCGACCACTGAGTTATCCAAAATCACAGCCCAGGCTAGGGGTGGCCCTTGACTGTTGCCAAACCTTCCATCTGCTTGAGGCAGCTCACTCTGTCACAAAGCATTACATATAGAACTGGTTACAGACAAAACAACCATAGAGAGGGTCCTTCAGTGAACTCAAAGAAAAGGATATTAAGGGGAGTACAAAATTTATATTTTCTCTTCTGCTGATTGAAAGACAAAGCAGAGATCTTGACTTTGACGATTGGGACCTCCTAAAGCAGTGGCTAATGTAGGGTTGAAATTAAACTCCCCTTAGGCAAGAGCAGTACAATGCACATTGCAAGACATGCAAGCTGCAGACAGGATATGGAACCTCCACTACTTTGGGAGGTCACTTGACTGAAAAAAATGCAGGAGCCAGTTTAAACTGATAAATGGCCCTAGAGCCCAGAGGCCTATTTTAGGGAGCTTAGAAAGACTCAGAATTCTAAAATAAGCAATGGCTGTGGGGAAAACCTGACTCTAGATCACGTGTCAAACACAAGGCCCCAGGGGCTGAATATAGCCTATTAAGCCATTTCATGTGGCCTTCGCACCCAGGGATTTTCTTCAGCTCTCACCCTCTGCTCCCCGTTTACCAGTGTCACTTCTGAACACAGAAGCCTTCTGTGTTTAAGGACAAATTTCCTCTCAGCAACGCTCACAGATCCCTGGCTTCCCTGCACTCAGAGTGGGGACAATGGGGATACAGATGCAGGTTCGGCACTGTGATCCTCATCTGTGCCCAGGTGCACAGACATCAGCCGATGATCTCCTCCTGCCTACACTACTAGGAGGTACTAGAGGCGGGCTTGGTAGGTGAGATGCAAGGAAGAGTTGTGCAGAGGCCAGAGCCGAGGAGGTGTGGAAGTGAGACGTGGGCAGTCTGTGAAAGACAGCTGAACACAGCACATCTCTAAACTTTGCTCTATGTATGTAGCACACTCCTCAACACTGCAGTCTGTACACAGCATACCTCTGAACTCTGCACCATGTATGTAGCGCACCCCCAAATCTTGCACTCGGTACATAACACACCACTGAACCCTGCACATAATGCACTCCTGGTATTTATTGCCCTTTTAAGATCCTCCCACTGTTAGTGCAATTAGGCCACACCTACCTTTCCATACAGTTCGGCAGGGGGGGACGTGGTTGAGTTCCTGCACCTATTCTCTGAGAAAAATGCCCCAGTAAATTTATATAGTCTTACAGATAAAACAGGCTTTTTCATGGAAACCATATGCTGATGTAGCCCGCAATGAAATTGGGATTGATACCACTGATCTAGATAGATAGTCAAAACAAAAATTCCTTCTGAGGAAACCGAGATGAACAATGAGACAGAGGAACCATGTCCTGGTTGAGGTAGAATGGCTCCGCATCAGCACCCCATTCCTGTGTAGGAACAGGACAAGGCCACCAGCTCAGAAAGCACACCACACAGAGATGATGGCAACCAGAAAGGCGACTCAGTGAGTAGAGGTGGAAAGAGTCATATTCTTAATAGGTAAGAAGCTCAGGCACCAAAAGAACTACACTCAAATCCAACAGGCGATCTTACAGGAAAACTATATAGGTCAAACCCTATACCCAGGGATGGAAAGCTAGTAGCTTTACCCAGCTGCTGAGTAAAGCTAGTAGCTTTACCCAGGGATGGAAAGCTAGTAGTCCTCAAATAACTCTGCAAGCACTGGAAAGCATCCCAGATGGTACTCGGGCACAACTATTGTTACAAACCTGACTAAGCAGGTCAGGACCCTTCCCATGGAGTATTTCCTGGGGCAAAAGCTTCTTCACTGCAACAGGAAAAGTATGCCATACATGTGTAATGGCTGACCTTTTGTAAAATATGTTTCCAAACATTTACAGTGCAGGAATTATTTATTTGGAGAGATCCCAGTCTCCCAGGATGTGGGCTTCAACAGCCAAACCACTAAAGTCAGTGGCCATAAAGTAGGATCCTAAATTGGTCCATGGGGCTGAAGATCTAGACTGTCTGGGATAGTCCATAGAACATCCATTAGTAGTCTGGCAAGTTGGAGTACTGCAGCCACCTGGGCCAAACTAGAACTATGAGCAACATCAGAATGCCCTCCCATCTCGATCCTGCAGAGCAGATAAGGAAGACCTAGAACAGGCTATACTGATCCTACAGAGCGACAAGAATATTCACTGCTCCAACAGAGGATCTGGCACCTGGAGACAAATCAGTGCGTTAGTGGAATCCAACGACCAAAAGGTCCACGTCTGCTGTCCCCACCTGCAAAACAGCTCCTGGTACACCTCCTGGTATAATGCTGAGCGGAGATGGGATTTGTCCGATGGCAAAGCCCTCTGCACAGCCAAAGTGTCTAGAACCCATCCATAGCCAGGTAGGCTACCATCCAGGTCAGGAAGTAGTTTACCTCGACTCCAGGGCTAGAATCCTGAACCATCAGAGCAGAGAAACCTCATTTCTTTCAGTCGAGGCACCTTGTCTATGAATCTAATTAAGTAATCCCAGAATGGCAGAAAAGAGCGTAGAGTCTGAAGTAGAACCGAGTAATGGCCTTGAAGAAGGCTACCATCAGGCCCGGAACTCTATGGCAGAATCAGAGTCGGGCAGTTTCTGGACTGTAGAGCTCAAAGTTGGGAAGTGGAGAGTTTGAAATTTCTTTTGGGGAGGAGCACTTGGCCTGAACAGTGTACAGGACAAGCTCCAGACACTCCAAGGGCCGATTCCGAAGGAATCGCACTGTGCTCATCAGAATGTTAGTCAGATTCTGAGACGACTACGATCTCAACAAGAAGTCATCCAGATGTGGCACATGGGATGCCTCGTGTGCGACCAGGCTATCACAAGAGCCAGCACCCTGGTAAGCATGGAAGACAGGCAAAATGGCAGAGTTCTAAAGTGCTAGCTGTCCACTGCAAGCAAAGAAAGCATTTATGTGCAGGCAAAGTATGCGCCCCTGAAATCCCCAAAGGTCAAAAATGCTCTCTGATGAGAGGAATTTCAGGCAGAATATTTGGGCTGATATGAAGACATTTTGGACCTTCAGATAAAAACTGGGGCTGACACCGCCTTTTGGTTAGGGGGCTTAGAAAAGATTGGAATAAAAGCCCTGAAATCATTCCGCCATGGGGGTGGAGAACCCCTGGAGTCAAGAGATCTGCAAGAGCAGCATGGAGAGCAGCCAAAGCAAAAGCATGGGGAGTGTAAAAGACATGAAAGTGAGGAGGGTAAGAATCAGAACACTAGTCTGTGCCCAGGCATACAATATATTAATGACCAGGTGTCCACAATTAAAACATATATCCTACACCCCCCCCCCCCCCCCCCCCACACACACACACGCACACACACACTTCAAAGTCAGGGCATCCCTTTATGTCGAGGAAGGCTTGTCCACAGGCTCCAGGGATTGGTAGTCCCAGTGTAACATTGAAGAAGACACAGCAGCAAGAGAAATGCAGAGGCTGACATGCTCCCCATCCATCTACTCACAGCTGAGATAAGCTGCTACTATGAAGCAGCTGTCTCCCTTCTAGCTGTTGTTGGATAAGCTGTGGTGGGAAGAAGGGGAGGGGGGGGGGGGCTCATATCTAGGAAGCATCTACTAATATGTGAAAAAGTACCACATGTACTTTTTTCCATATGGGACTAAACAGTAAAAAAAATGATGGATCTTCTTTCAGGACTGCCACCGCCACACCTCACCAGCCTACAGTGGTGCAGCTTTGTGAAAAGGAAGAATGCTGCCAAGTGCTTTGTGTGCAATGTGCATCCTACTGGCCATACACACAAAAGTGGCTCTACTATTTCTCTCTTTACAAATGAAGAACTGATGAAAAAAACACAGTACCAACATACAATGGCTCCTGGCTGTTTTAGACTTTTTACAACCACCAGGGTCCCCCTGAGCAGTGAAAAAGGGTAAATTGATCTCCCGCCTATACTGACCACCAATGCAAGAGGGCACATCTACACAGAAAGGGGGGGGGATATTTGCTCTGAGTATCAAGTACGATAGGTAAGCCACATTAATCTTTTATTTAAACCTTTTTACAGCCTATAAATCATGCTAATGTACCATGGGTGGTTGGTATAACCATTTTTAGCAAGGGCTCCCCAAGACCTGAAATTTAATGTGGGGTTCCTCTGGGTGAAAAAGTCACTGAACAGCTAGAATATACCCTGCAAAGACAACATTTTGCTCTGAACAGTGTATATTGGGAGAGATACCCACTGGACACTATGCATGACAATGCCTTTCATTTGGCTTGCATCTTGTTGATTAGCAGAGCTGAAGAAGACATTGTTAGATCTATTCTGGTGTAATGTTTCCCTCTGCATACAGTCAAATAACATGTTAGGCTCATATAGTGTGCAACAACTCAATTCCATGTATTGATATCTGCCCAAAACAACACTTTTAACACAAGTCCAAAAGCCAAATTGATACCTCATTTTACGGTAGCTGGCAAAGTGATCAAAATATTTTTTTTTATGTCCCAGTGGTAAGCTGTACATGAACAACTGCTGTCTTACGGCAGATATACAAATTAAATTTAGAGGAATTTATTCTAATTTGCATACACTGTTTAAGACTATTTGACCCACACTAATATGTTGTAAGAACACATGACTGTATAATGTAGGACTTGAGGGGATGAACTACCCAACTATTATGCCAGTTGACGCCTATCCTCATAACCTTGGCTATGCTGTAAGGCTCGATAAAAATAAACAGAGCCCTTTTGACTTTTGGAATACAATCTACAACTGAATCAAGCAGTTTTATCTAAGTCTATTACGTATTGTTGTTCAAGCTGTTAATGGACTCTTTGTGCTGGCCTGCAGTTCTTTGAAGTTCTCTATAAATCCAAGATCCTGCATCACACTGAAGGCTTGAACCAGCCTCCCACTCATAAGCTTCAGACTAAAGAATGTCTTTTTGCTAAACAAAACAGAATATTTTGTTTCAGCTAATTAAATGCACTTTGTTCTAGGCCTAGAAAGACCGCCTTTGACTGCTTGACATTTTCTAATTCCAGGAACTGGACTTTTACAGTGATTTTAGTAGCAGTGTGAATAATGCCACCCTGTGATGACTGAAAAAAAATATCCTTCACTAGTCTGATAAAAGTATACATAATTCATACAGCCACGCCAATAGGTATGGATTATCAATAGTGCATTACACACAGTGACACATCAAGTGAGGGATGCATTGGGTCAGCTAAGGTTGTGTTCACATTAAAGTTGTATATTTAACATACACCAAAGCATTTGCATTTCAGATGTGTTTTTGGTAGACGAAGAAGGCTGTCACAAAACTGAACTGAATAAAAGAATACAGGTTAGTAGGCCAAAGTTTTGACACACTATTTGGTGTAGCTTGCAGCGATGATGTGTGTTTGTTGTATACAGCTTCTTATAATAAGTACTATTCTTTGACCTTGAAACACATTTCCCTCCTCTTTTTTTTTTTTTCTTTTACAAAGTAGTTTATTAATAGAAACCAATGCAACAAACAGGAAAGCTGTTTTTTACAGATTTTGGAAATTATATCAATACAGACCATTATATAATTGCATATGAAATTGACAGGGAATAGTTAAATTATACCAGAGAAAAATAAAAGGTAAAATATATAGGGAACATTATTGTGATCCCGATGGAAATGAGACCTGTCGGCTCATTAACAGCAATATCGTCCAGTCCGGGACACACCCGGCACGTGGGACCCGTCTAGGTTCCGGCCACACGCAACCCAGCCGAGTTAAAAAGGCCTATTACATTGGTGAAATAAAATAGAAAAAGGGAGAAAGAGGGAAAGAAAGAGAAGAAAAAGGAAAAAAATTAGTAAAAGGGAGGAGCACAGTAAGGAAAGAAGAGAAGAAAGGGAGAAAGAAGAGAAAGAGTGAGTCCACCCATGGGGCGCGGCCCCGGCAGAGCCCTAAAGATGTAACAAGGAGCTGTCAAATCACGAAGGGAAGGCCTGGGAGATCCATGGCTGCCAGACCCGGAGGAATTTATCATGCCAGTCTAAAAGTACCGCCGTCAACTTCTCATTTACCATGATGTCACTCATGCGGTTCTTGACAGCTTCGAAACTGAGTAAGGGGGTCCTCCAAGCGTTCGCAAAAGTCATTTTGGTTGCGGTAAAGAGGTGCTGGGCTAGCTGTCTCTCCGGACGTAACAGTTCGGAAATTGGTATATGTAACAGAGCTTCATAGGGGTCTTTCTTTAAGTTTACATGAAGTAGGTTACGGAGTAGAGCATAGACCCTGATCCACAATCTGCGCACCCCCGGGCACGTCCACCATATATGGGCCATTGTGAGTTGGTGTGCCTCGCGCCACTGGAAATATATATTGTGTTGGTGGTTCTGTTTGTAGCTGCTGTTGTGACCTATGTTTCCAATTTTGGTTTCATAGGGTATTGAAAATGTGGGTGTTTGGACAGCGCTTGCTGGTATTCTTATTCTAATACCTATTATATCAGTGTTCGCTTATTCTTATAAAGTGTTGCTGTAGCCCATATGCTTTTTTGTGATTGGTGTATTGAATATGTTAGTGGTCCCTGTGCTAGTAATACTGGTATTATTTCACATTCACAGTGCTATGTGGCCAATGAAATTATAGCCCATAAAAATATAGCCAATAAAGTTACATTCACAGTGCTATGTAGCCAATAAAGTTATAGCCAATAAAATTATAGTGCTATGTAGCCAATGAAATTATAACCAATAAAATTATAGAACAGGTATAACAAATCCTACGATCATACTTGCCAGGTAATCAAATTATTTTATACATATTGCTATGGTCCATGTGAGGCCTCATTAAAATTATTAATAGGTGACAGCGGTGCTCTCAGGTGCTTTTATAGTGTATATATCTAAAGTGCATACATATTGTAATTAATAATTCTATTCACATAAGGTGCCTGTGCTTTCTAATTTTATTCAATTTTCTTCGATTTGTATCATTTCAATTGTGCAGTCCATAAAAACAGTTCATTTCAAATCTTCAAGTGCTTTTCCAAAGTGCTCGTGCCGTGATTAGAGTGTAATAAAAGGACGTTCGGGTATTGTACCCCGCTTACCAGATCCTATTGACTTTCCAACCTTATGGTATGGAAAAGTCAACACACGCTTGTGGTCTACAATCCAACCCTGGATATGCTCCTCCTGGTCCTATGCTCCGTCTCCGTTCCCGGTGATTTTATGCAAGAAAAGAAAGACTCCTCATCGTGTTTTTCGTTTTTAAAATCCACTTTATTTGCCCATACAAACGACACTTTGGCATTGGCAGGTAACGATAAATGTACAACCCTCCGGCCGTGCTCTATCTGTGACCGCTCCGTGCCTCGCTACTCTCGCTTGCGTGTCACCTGGGCTTCCGTGTTGCGTGCCTTGCGTTCCAGT
>BLSH010351680.1:1165044-1181047 GCA_018402905.1 Glandirana rugosa | reverse complement strand
GCCTGTGTCACTCGCGCGCCCGCGCGGAGGCCGCCGCGCGCGCGCGAGTGACACGCGCCAGCTGTCAGTCAAATCCAGTGGAGGGGAATCAGAGGAGGGGGTGCAGCCGAGTCACAATGTGTGTCTCTATGGAACACGCATAAGGGAAGGAGACTAAAGCAGTGGCAGGAGGCTCAAAAAGAGGAGGTATAAGAACTGCACAGTGCAAATAAGTATAAAATATTTTTAATTTTAAGCGAAAAAAATGTAACTTAACCACTTTAACCACTTGCCGACCGCCGATCGGAGATTGACGGCGGCAAAGTGGCGCTGTAAGGCAAAACGCCGTCATACGACGGCGGCCGCCAGATCGCGCACAGTGAGCGCGCGCGCGCCGCCGGAGGCGCGCCCGCGCGCTCACTGTGTCCGGGGAGGGCCGGGGAGCGGGTGCGGCGGCTTCGATTGCCGCCGGCCACCCGCGATGCCCCCCCCGGAGTGAAGGAGCGGAGGTCCGTGCATGTAAACACGGACCTCCGCTCTGTGTGAGGGGGAAGGGCTGTGATCACAGCCTTCCTGTACGTGAAGGCTGTGATAACTTCCCTTCCCCAGCTAGGCAAGCCCCAATACAGTTAGAACACGCCCAGGGAACATAGTTAACCCTTAACTCGCCCCCTGCAGGTTAACCCCTTCACTGCCAATGGCATTTACACAGTAATCAGTGCATTTTTATAGCACTGATCGCTGTATAAATGCCAATGGTCCCAAAAAAGTGTCAAAATGTTCCGACATGTCCGCCCCAATATTGCAGTACCGCTAAAAATCGCAGATCGCCGCCATTATTAGGAAAAAAAAAAAAATAATAAATAAAAACCCCAAAAATGAATTCTCATCATCCGTAAACGCGACCACTTTTGCGCAAACCAATCAATAAACGCCGATTGCGATTTTTTTTATCGCAAATATGATGAAGAATATAAATCGGCCAAAAACGGTGAAAAAAAATGTTTTTTTATATTTTTTTTTTGGATTTGTATTTTAGCAAAAAGTAAGAAATTTGTGTTTTTTTGCAAAATTGTCGCTCTTCTTTTGTTTATAGCGGCGATCAGAAATGACGCAGAGGGGATCAAATACCACCAAAAGAAAGCTCTATTTGTGGGAAAAAAAGGACGCAAATTTCGTTTGGGTACAACGTCGCACGACCGCGCAATTGTCAGTTAAAGCGACGCATCGCCGAATCGCAAAAAGGGCTCCGGCCCTAAAGCTGGAAATCCTTCCGGTCCTTAAGTGGTTAATGGCCCTGTAATGTATTTTTCATAAAATAGTTTTCTTATTGTTTTTCTGCCTCCTTGTAGGGCCCTCTGTGGGCTCCAGATCCTCTCTGTTCCCCCTTACTTCAGTGTATTTGAACAAGAAGTACACAATAGTTGTGGTCATGTGCACTGCTTTATGCATACTACAAAGCTCAGTCTGCAGTCCATCTTGGGAGCAAGCAAGAGAGAGCGGCTACGTTCATACATGCCAAGGACCATGGAGAACAAACATAGCCACCCTCTAACAGGAAGATGAATCCCAAATATGGAGATTTTGGAGCAGGCAATAGAAGCTACTTTTTGACTTAATACATGCTTGAATATATTTTTTTTAACCAAGTGTCATTTTAAGAATGAATAAAATAAATAAAACCGCACATTATAGTCCGGTGAGTTATAGCAACTGCTCCTATTAACAAAGTAAAATGTTGTAACAAACCCTCCGCAGTAATCACAACACATAAGATTGGGCCAAGCTGGCCGAAACAACCAATTTCCCTAACAGAAAAGCCTGCTGGGCACACCATAGAAACTGCATGTAGCATCAGCTACAAACAGTATACAGCTGTGTTCCGGCAGCCGGATGGGAACACGCCGTCTTGCTCCTGGAACAGAATCAAGTGGGGCTGAGTGCTGCTCAGCCATTTCATGAATGAATACAAACCTTCCTCTAATTAGCTGAGGTAGAGAGGTGGGTGGATTACATCAAAGCAGTGCTCAGCCTGACTCAATGCTTAAATCCCACTAAGTACCAGAAAACAGCGCTGTATACTGTATGTAGCAGATGCTACCAACAGTTTCTACATTGTATCCAGCAGGCCCATCGGTTAGTGAAGGAAATAGTTTGTTTGGGCCAGCTTGGGCCAAACACATTAAAGGCACAGTAAACATGGAGTTAGGCTTTAAATACCAGCCCTGACACTACCTGCATTGAGTTTGCATGTTCTCCCTGTGCTTGTGTGGATTTCCTTCGGGTCTTCTCATTTCCTCCCAAACACCAAAGACATGCTGTTAGGTTAATTGGCTCCTGGCTAACTTTACCCTAGCATGTGCACATAGGCATGTGAAACAGCACCCTATATTTTCTAAAAGCAGGGACTGATGTTATGTAGAATATATAAAGTGATGCATAAAGTGGTGGAGTTATAATAACTAATGTAAATATTTTGCATTCTCCTTTCAAACCAATCAGTGGAGCTTTTTGTGTTTACCAGGCTTTCAACTTTTTTCTTTATATGTTCCTTTTTTTCAAAAAGGAAAAAAATAAGCATTCTCTGCATTAAGGTAGAAAACCTTCTGAGTGGAGCTCCCCCCGCCCCCCTCTTGTACTTACCTAAGCTTGATCCTGATTCAGCACTGTGCACAAGAGCAGCGGCTCTCTCCATTCTCTTCTTCCTCAGGCTCAGAGACAGCAGTGGGAGCCATTGCCGCTTGCTGCTGTCAATCACAGCCAGTGAGGAGTGATCAGGGGATAGGGCGAGCCATGCTCCGTGCTTCAATGGACACAGAGCGCAGCTTGGGAATGAACCCACACAAGTGCCCCTATAGCAAGCGCCTTGCCATGGTGGGCAATCAGCAGGAGGGAGATGTCAGGAGCACTGGCAGGAGACCCGAGAAGGAGAGTATCGGGGTTGCTGTGTGCATAACCATAGCACAGAGCAAGTAAGAATGACATGTTTGCCATTAAAAAAAAATATATATAGTTTAACAATCACTTTAACCACTTCAGCCCCGGAAGGATTTCCAGCTTTAGGACCGGAGCCCTTTTTGAGATTCGGCGCTGCGTCGCTTTAACTGAAAATTGCGCGGTCATGCGACGTTGTACCCAAACTAAATTTGCGTCCTTTTTTTCCCACAAATAGAGCTTTCTTTTGGTGGTATTTGATCCCCTCTGCGTCATTTCTGATCGCCGCTATAAACAAAAGAAGAGCGACAATTTTGCAAAAAAACCCAACATTTCTTACTTTTTGCTAAAATACAAATCCAAAAAAAAAAAATATAAAAAAACTTTTTTTTCATCGGTTTTGGCCGATTTATATTCCTCATATTTGTGATAAAAAAAAAATCGCAATCGGCGTTCATTGATTGGTTTGCGCAAAAGTGGTCGCGTTTACGGATGATGAGAATTCATTTTTGGGGTTTTTATTTATTTATTTTTACTAGTAATGGCGGCGATCTGCGATTTTTAGCGGTACTGCGATATTTCAGCGGACATGTCGGACCATTTTGACACTTTTTTGGGACCATTGGCATTTATACAGCGATCAGTGCTATAAAAATGCACTGATTACTGCGTAAATGCCATTGGCAGTGAAGGGGTTAACCTGCAGGGGGCGCTCTAAGGGTTAACTGTGTTCCCTGGGCGTGTTCTAACTGTGGGGGGACTGCCCTAGCTGGGGAAGGGAAGTGGTCACAGCCTCCACGTACAGGAAGGCTGTGATCACAGCCCTTCCCCCTTCACAGAACGGAGGTCCGTGTTTACATACATGGACCTCCGTTCCTTCGCTCTGGGGGGGCCATTGCGGGTAGCCGGCGGCAATCGAAGCCGCCGCACCCGCTCCCTGGCCCTCCCCGAACACAGTGAGCGCGCGGGCGCGCGCTCACTAGGCTCGTGAGCGCGGTGACGGCGATTTGCGCTCACCAGCCACCTTGCCGCCGTCAGATGCCGATCGGCGGTCGGCAAGGGGTTAAGCTAAAAGTTACACACAAGTGAATGACTCATCACAGTGTCTCATGACCCTTTGGATGGCTCAGTGATCAAACAGATTCAAAGCAGAACCCTTTTCCTTTGATCTCTTTAGGTAATGTATGGTGCTCTGGGAATCTTATCTTGCACAGGTGTACTTGTAAAATTAAATTTGTATATAGATTTTAAAACAGCAAGTGTAGAACAAAACTGAAACGTTATGCATTACCACTCTGAAATTCTTCCAAATGTTGGTTACTTTTGTATATTGGTACGAATTCAACTATGTATCCTATAAAACTTAAATAAAAATGTATTGAAAGTGAAAAGTTATACATTAAAAAATACTTAAAGCCTTTCTCCAGGATTAACATGTCTCTCCATCCCATCCCCTTCAACCCCCCAATAACTAATCACTTTAGTACAAAAAAAAGTAACCTGAAGCTGGGATGACGTGATAGCACTAATCTTCACCTCTTCTGTTTACTTTTAGTTGTGGGCCTTCCACAACACTGCCTGCGAGACAAGGACATTCCTTATTGGATGGTGGCTGGCAAGATCCTCGAAGGAGAGGGGGAAAGGATGACGTCATCACAAGGGAGCAGCAGGGGACTGGTGGTCTCCAGGTGCCATTGCATCGTTGGATCAGTGGTTCCTCATACCGGGACCTGTGTAAGAGGGACCTGGGCAGGGGACTTGGAGGAGTATAATAGATTAGAGGGAGGTAGGAGATGGGTAAATCGGTAACCCCCCGAGTGAGGCATTTAAAGAAGAAAAAAAAATTGACTCCAAACCATTATAGTTTCTCATTATGAACATTTGGCCTACATCATTCCAGAGACTGCTTTTATTTTAAGGAATTATGGGTGCCATAGACACATTTAAATGCATCTTACAGGTAAACCCTGCACTGTATTGACCTTTTTGTGCCCTTTCTATAGTCACATGTCTACATGCATTATTACATATTTTTATCCAATATTGAAGACAATAACAACCCTCTTCACTATCTTTGTCCTGCTTGATACCTTGAGCTTTAAGCTACAGTTCTATATAATCCTATCAGTTTAATCGGAACATGGAATTGACATTAGATTTTTTATTTAGCTTTGTAATGTTACTCTTGTTATTGCACCTTCATCGTACCATGTAATTAATTCTCTCCCCACCCCCCGCTTGCCAATAAGTTATAAGAATGGCATGTAACTGCACCAAAAACACATTAATACAAATGTTCCACTTTCAGCATTCATTTGCTAAATGTAATGCCGTGAATAAAAAGAAACAAAATTGCCTATAAAGTCTTCATAAACGTACAAGTTTTAATTTGGTATTGTGCCCTGTAATTTACCAGCTATAAATATACACTATAGGCATAATTATTTGGTAATAGTACAACAGTTGTGAACATTCTGCTCCCAGACTGCAAACTATTGTCTTTAAAACTACAGCATGGTGAATCTACATAGTTATACAATTATGGTTCTCCAAATATGGATGTTAAAAGAAACCATTGAAAACAAAGGAATATGTCTAGTTAAAGGCATTAATACAAATAAATGCTTAGTACATCACTCACCGTGTATTGCATTCCTTCGAACATGGATTATAGCTTCTAGGCCTCACTTAATAACCTAAGCACATTCTCTTTAACTGCTCCAACTACCCTAACTTTTCAGCCAGAAGTGTATTTAGGACCTGTCCACACCTCATAGCTTTGTGCCGCAATACGCGTTTTTCTGCATGAAGGTGATCTGCATTAAGCAGCTCAAAGTAAGGCTCCATGCACACTGGCTTAAAAATGTTGCTTCTACAGGAGTTGTGTGTTGTAGAAGCAGCTCAATGTTATGCTATGTGTATGGTTTTTTAAACCCAGTGTGCATGGAGCCTGAATGGGCTGCAACACACCTCAAAGGATAGGGACACTGGCAGCTATAGGGATTTTGGTAGCAGGGAAGCCAGATACAGAAGATTAATGCCTGAATGAAAACACAGTAGGAGCAAGTAGTTGCGTGCTTAACCACTTCCCGCCCGGCCTATAGCAGACTGACGGCTGGGAAGTGGTTCAGTTGTCCTGACTGGACGTCATATGACATAATTCGGGATAACAAGCCATCGCGGGGGCACACAGCGTGGTGATCGGTGGTGTGGTGTGTCAGTCTGACACATCGCATCTCCGATTTGGGTAAAGAGCCTCTGAAGGAGGCTCTTTACCATGTGATCAGCTGTGTCCGATCACAGCTGACCATGGTGTAAACAGGAAAAGCTGTGTATCGGCTTTTCCTCTACTCGCGTTGAGACTGCCCTCCTGACAGGGGGGTCTACATTGATTATCAGTGCAGCCCCCCCGAGGATGCCCTCCCAGGACCACCACGTATGGCAATCAATGCACAATAGGAATGGCACACAGCGCCCATCAGCGACCCCTGCCAGTGCCTCCTGATCAGTGCTGCCTAACAGTGCCATCAGTGCCACCTACCAGTGCCCTCCATCAGTGCCACCTATCAGTGCTCCCCATCAATGGCACCTATTAGTGCCCCCCATTAGTGCCACCTATCAGTGCCACCTATCAGGGCCCATCAGCGCTGCATATACAGTATCTCACAAAAGTGAGTACACCCCTCACATTTTTGTAAATATTTTATTATATCTTTTCATGTGATAACACTGAAGGAATGTCACTTTGCTACAATGTAAAGTATTGAATGTACAGCTTGTGTAACAGTGTAAATTTGCAGTCCCCACCAAATAACTCAACACACAGCCAATGTCTAAACCGCTGGCAACAAAAGTAAGTACACCCCTAAGTGAAAATGTCCAAATTGGGCCCAAAGTGTCAATATTTTGTGTCGCCACTATTATTTATCCAGCACTGCCTTAACCCTCTTGGGTATGGAGTTCACCAGAGGTTCACAAGTTGCCACTGGAGTCCTCTTCCACTCCTCCATGACGACATCACAGAGCTGGTGGATGTTAGAGCCCTTTCGCTGCTCCACCTTCCATTTGAGGATACCCCACAGATGCTCAATAGGGTTTAGGATTGAAGGACATGCTTGGCCATGTCCATCACCTTTACCCTCAACTTCTTTAGCAAGTCAGTGGTCATCTTGGAAGTGTGTTTGGAGTTGTTATGTTGGAATACTGCCCTGTAGCCCAGTCTCCAAAGGGAGGGGATCATGCTCTGATTTAGTATGTCACAGTACATGTTTGCATTCATGGTTCCCTCAAACTGTAGCTTCCCAGTGCCGGCAGCATTCATGCAGCCCTGGACCATGACACTCCCACCACCATGCTTGACTGTAGGCAAGACACACTTGTCTTTGTACTCCTCACCTGGTTGCTGCGAAGCACGCTTGACGCCATCTGAACCAAATACGTTAATCTTGGTCTCATCAGACCACAGGACATGGTTCCAGTAATCCATGTCCTTAGTCTGCTTGTCTTCAGCAAACTGTTTGCGGGCTTTCTTGTGCATCATCTTTAGAAGAGGCTTTCTTCTGGGATGACAGCCATGCAGACCAATTGGATTTGCAGCACTGACAGGCTGACCCCCCACCCCTTCAACCTCTGCAGCAATGCTGGCAGCACTCATACATCTATTTCCCAAAGACAACCTCTGGATATGATGCTGAGCACATGCACTCAACTTGTTTGGTCGACCATGGCGAGGCCTGCTCCAAGTGGAACCTGTCCTGTTAAACCGTTGTATGGTCTTGGCCATCGTGCTGCAACTCAGTTTCAGGGTCTTGGCAATCTTCTTATAGCCATATGTATGGGCATGTGTATATATATATATATATATATATATATGGAATAGGTTTTATTTTTTACATGTGCATTACTATTGATATATGTGGTCATCAGACCTCTGTCTTCTGACAGATGAAATAAAATTATTTTTCTAATTACTATGTTTCCTGCTGTCCATATAGCACGCCACAAAGTCCCAAACCCCCTTGTATTTTTCCTATCTTCTTATAGCCTAGGCCATGTTTATGTAGGGCGACAATTCTTTTTTTTTAGATCCTCAGAGAGTTCTTTGCCATGAGGTGCCATGTTGAACTTCCAGTGACCAGTATGAGAGAGTGAGAGAGAGAACACCAAATTTAACACACCCATACATACCTGAGACCTTGTAACACTAACGAGTCACGTGACACCGGGGAGGCAAAATGGCCAATTGGGTCCAATTTGGAAATTTTCACTTAGGGGTGTACTCACTTTTTTGCCAGTGGTTTAGATATTAATGGCTGTGTGTCGAGTTATTTTGAGGGGACAGCAAATTTACACGGTTATACAAGCTGTACCCTCACTACTTTATATTGTAGCAAAGTATCATTTTTTTAGTGTTGTCACATGAAAAGGTATAATAAAATATTTATAAACATGTGATGGGTGTACTCACTTTTGTGAGATACTGTAAGTGCCTCATCATCAGTGCCAATCAGTACTGCATCATCAGTGCCCATCAGTGCAGCTTCATTAGTGCCCGTCAGTGAAGGAAAAAACTTACTTATTTACAAAGTTTTGTAACAGAAACAAAGAAAAACTTTTTTTTATTTTTTTCAAATTTTTCGGTCTTTTTTTTATTTGTAGTGCAAAAAATAAAAAGGTGATCAAATACCACCAAAAAAAAAAGCTCTATTTGTGGGGGAAAAAAATGATAAAAATTTAATTTGGTTACAGTGTTGTATGACCGCACAATTGTCATTCAAATTGCGACAGAGCCGGAAGCTGAAAATTGGTCTGGGCAGGGAGGGGGGAAAGTGCCCAGTATTGAAGTGGTTAAGAATCCCTGAGAATCCTGAAACCTGGCAACATTCTACTATGCAAGTTTAATCCAAAACAGAGACAGCCAACGTCTGGATTGCTCTCTCAATACCTCGTTACTGGGCCTACAGTGCGATAAGATGTTTGCCTTACCAATGGTGGAACCTGATGGTGCTCATTTGCCCTAGTCCAAGATTTCTGTTTCAAGGCCCCATTGCTTTTAGGGCTCCCATGCTAGTCAGACAAGCATCTAAAGGCCTCTGTGCGCCTATCAATGCCTACATATTCTGTGATACAGTAATGACAAGTAGGGCGTTTATTTCCAAAGAAAGGAACTTAACCCATACAGCCATGTGGTCAAGAACACCATACACACTACTAAACCTGTTTTGGAGAAGTCTATAAGGGTGCTGGCCAAGAATCAACTATTCTTTTTGGCACTGCATTTTTGTGGACTACATATCTATATCTATATAATAGTGAGGTACTAAAAATAAATGATAAAAAAAAACATTTTAAAATGCACTGTATAATATAGAAATATAAAATAATACACAGTGTGATAAAACCAGATTAAAACACATTGTGTAGTAGAACTAATGCCATATACAAAGCAGAACCCATCTCTCTAAAAAGGTTGTGCTGCCTGTGAGACCAAACTACGATGTAACACTAAGAAATTTAATGAAGACAACAAATCCCTAAATGTGTATGAACTTTAATGGCGTCTTAGTCTGTAGGGTTCCATATTGAGTTGGCTGACCCTTTGCAGCTATAACAGCTTAAACTCTTCTGGGAAGGCTGTCCACGAGGTTTAGGAGTGTGTTTATGGGAATGTTTGACCATTCTTCCAGAAGTGCATTTGTGAGGTCAGGCACTGATGTTGGACGAGAAGGCCTGGTTCACAGTCTCCGCTCTAATTCATCCCAAAGGTGTTCTATCAGGTTGGGCCAACTCGAGTTGCAGGCCAGTCAAGTTCCTCTACTCCAAACTCGCTCATCCATGTCTTTATGGACCTTGCTTTGTGCACTGATCAAAATCATTTGGTGGAGGGGAGATTATGGTGTGGGGTAGTTTTTTCTGGGGTTAGGCTTGGCCCCTTAGTTCCAGTAAAAGGAACTCCTAAGGTGTCAGCATGCTAAGACATTTTAGACAAATTTAATTCTCCCAACTTTGTGGGAACAGTTTGGGGATGGCCCCTTCCTGTTCCAACATGACTGTGCACCAGTGCACAAAGCAAGGTCCATAAAAGATATGGATGAGAGAGTTTTGGGTAGAGGAACTTTTTTGACCTGCACCAATATTTATTGGCCTGACCTCAATCCATAAAACACCTTTGGGGTGAATTGGAGCGAAGACTGCGAGCCAGGCCTTTTTGTCCACATCCGTGCCTGACTTCACCAATGTGCTTCTGGAAGAATGGTCAAACATTCCCATAGACACACTCCTAAACCTTGTGGACTGCCTTCCTACACGAGTTGAAGCTGTTATATATATTATATATATATATTTTGAACCCTACGGAAGAAGACTGGGATGCCATTAAAGTTCTTGTGCATGTAAAGGCAGCAGTCCCAATATTTTTGGTAACATAGTGTATATTATTAAAGAATCTCTCAAAAACCTATCCAAAATTTAATCAAATGCTCTCCTTTACATCCATCAGTCTCATGATGTAATGTAGTTGACCAAGGTTTAAAAACACATTATTTATAGATGGACAATCAGATATTGCATATAGAAAAGTTTGATTTTGGTTGGTTAAACCCAATGTATCAGCAAAACAAATGTATGCCATTTCGAAATAAAAAATGTTTTCTGGTTTACATGTTTGGTGATGGATGTTCTAAATAATCAAAGCTTTAAAATCCTGCCAAGTTTAATAAAGGATGTCAGTGATGACTTCTGCTTCAAGCAACAGTACTGAGCTTCAAAGTCTGCTAGATGGCAGTTGGATTCTAGTAAAACCTGATAAATTATGACCAAAGCAAGACAGCAAAGCCAAGCACCCTGCCAAAGGCTACATGGCATAAAAATAATGACATATGTGTAAGAAGATATTAAAGGCAACACCACTGTTAACCCTTTACAAACCTCTAGGAAAGAGGTTTTAGAAGAAGAAATGAATTCAGAAAAAGGAGATTTTAAAGTATTAAATCCAATCTACCACAATTGTGCTTGTAAGGGTACACATGACTCCTGGTAGCTAACATGTATGCCACTTAATCTAGGGTTCAGGACCTGTCACACTCCCTGCACATTTATGTATGCGACAACCTGCACAAAAATTCTAAATATAATCTGTATTATGATATAAAATGGGAAGTTCTACATTCCTGCATGGTTATTCTAAAACTCCTGAATGAATAAGGCTTGATTCTATCCACCTATAGAAGTAAATCAAATCACAAAATAAAATGCATTAAAACACACAATACAAGAGTTCTACATACATTTTTAATACAGGTAGTGCGCCCCCCCGCCCCCAGAAAATACGTGAAAAAACGGAGTGCATTTTCAAAACTTTGAAGCATAATTAACACTTTGCACCACCAAAAATTTTAAAGTAGATCTCAATCGTAATCATAAAGCAAACCCTTTAGTCTAGTTGCATATTCATGAAAAATATTTAAAGTACAATTAATGCAAGGCGGTGGTGTGAAAAGAACTTGCCATAATACCTGACAGACACAGTTGCGCTCCTTTGCTTTCATATTGAGGTCCTTTTCACTGCACTAGAGTCTGGAGAGGTAAGGATTTAGAACAGCATACATGATAAAGAAACCACAGGGAGGACCTTACCATATATTTCACAGTCCAATAAGCATTACCAGTCAGGCTCAGACTGGTAGTGCCACCCCTAGGCTATATAGTGTGCTAGTGGCATGTGACAGAGTGTCACAATTAGATTATGAATATTTGGGGACTGGAAAGAAGGGGGGGGGCAGCAACACTGAATAAGCAGTATGCATTTTAACCTCATATTTAGTGATCTGGGTAGAAATAAGCCCATGCTTCAGCCCCGGAAGGATTTCCCACTTTAGGACCAGAGCACTTTTTGCGATTCGGCACTGCGTCGCTTTAACTGACAATTGCATGGTCGTGAAACGTTGTAGCCAAACAAAATTTGCGTCCTTTTTTCCCACAAATAGAGCTTTCTTTTGGTGGTATTTGATCACCTCTGCGTCATTTCTGATCACCGCTATAAACAAAAAAAAAAAAGCTATAGTACATATACAAATAAAGAAAAAAATATATATATAAAAAAAAAAAAAATGTACTCATCGGTTTCGGCGGATTTATATTCTTCCTCATATTTTTGGTAAAAAAAAAAAATAAAAAATCACAAATCGGCATGTATTGATTGGTTTGCGCAAAAGCTGCCGCATTTACAAACCATGATAATTCATTTCTGGCGTTTTTACAATTTTTTTTTTTTTTTTTTACTAGTAATGGTAGTAACTAGATTTTTTTACTAGTAATGTTGGCGATCTGCGATTTTTATTGGGGCGAACATGTTGGTGATTTTTGACACTTTTTTGGGACCAATGACATTTATACAGTGATCAGAAATTTAAAGATCCACTGATTACTGTATAAATGTCATTGGCAGGGAAGGGGTTAACCTGCGGGGGCAATAAAGGAGTTAACGGTGTTCCCTGTGCGTGTTCTAACTGTATGGGGGTTGGGCTGCCAGGGGCACCAGAGATCTAACTGATCCTGAGTACAGGGATCAGTAGATCTCTGACATGCCACCACCCATCAGAACAGGGACCCGCCGTGTTTACATCATCCTGGCTCTGTCACGGGCGATCTCGTGTTCGCCGGCGGACATCGAGTCCGCCCTTACCCACGGCCCCCCTCAGGGAGCGTGCGGTGGGCATGAGCGCGCGCCGGCATGTGCTCTCCCCCTAGCGTCGTGCCTGTGAGTGACGTCTATAAGCGGCGATTTGTGGGACAGAGCCACACTGTCGCCACTTATGGACATTATGCGGACGCAAGTGGTTAAGCTCATTCATTTTTATATGTAAAAATATTTAATACAAAAAAGTTTTACATTTAGAAAGTACCTGAAACTAATTTGTCAGATTATTTTACCACTTTGTGGCCAGTGACACAGGTTAGAGTGCTAAGGAAACAACTGGTATTTGGTGTCTCCTCCCTGGGAGCTGTATCTGGAATATATGTGCGTCTTTCAGAGACAATTGCTACATGTGCATACAGTATAACACAGAAGGTTTTCTTAGCTTCTCCTTGGGGTGGGAAACAGAGAGACTTGTATTCTTAGCCCTATTACACAGCATATTGGACTCTGCCTAGGATGTAAAAATAATAATATAACAAATCTGCTTCATATTACACTTTTTTCTACATGCAGAGGGCCACATGTTTCTGCTTTTATCTGTCAAAACCCCGAAGATCTGCTGATAAGAATTTTATCAGGAATGTTCTGTTGCAAATGGCTAAAACCCTGAAAAATCCTTTTCTAAACTCTGCTTCCTTGCATTTTATCTCCAAGGGACAGAATCTATGAAAGCTTCATCTCACAGCTCATTTTTCAATTAGGCCTTCACCTGGCCAAGAGGACATTTGATATGACACAATAAGAATGCAAAACATAGACATTAGCTGTGTTTCTGTTGTCATTATGACTTGATTGATAATAAATGGCTTCAGCCAGACACTAACCGTGAATGAAAGAAATGTTTTTGTGTTCTCATTCATATTCTTTGACAAATGGCCAAGAAATCATAAATTCTGCCAGGGTATGTAAACTTATGAGCACAACTGCATGATACATGAGAACACCGGTTTCTGTCAAAAGCAACCAGATTAGGCAACGGTGATATTATATCTATGGGCTTTAAAAAAACAAAAAGGTACTAACAAAAATCAAGTGAAGTCACCCAGAGATGCCTGCACATACAGAGTACAAAACTTCTAGTCCTGCTCTCCCTGACTGCCAGGCAGTTCTGACCGGCGAACTTCCATACACTTCTCAGTAGTGCACAAGTTGGTCCAAACCCTTCTATCCTTACAACTTTCTAGAGGCCCATGTCTCACTGGCAATATGTGCAGGTAGGGGCGCGCATGCTTCAAGACTATCAGTGAGTTTTTTTAAAGTGACAGTCTCTCTAAAGGCTTGTCTTCTATTTTTCCTCTATGGTATTCTAAGCCCATGTTGCAGCACATTGTAATGCACTGAGATAAAATTATGCCTGGAACTTTTTATTGCAATGCACACCAACCCAATCGGGTTGATTTACTAAAACCAGAGTCTGGTGCAGTGGTGCACGGTAGCCAATCAGCTTCTAACTTCTGCTTGTTCAATTAAGCTTTGACAAAAAAAAAAGCCTGGAAGCTGATTGATTTATAGAGTTGTCCTGTCAGAGTTCTGTCAGGAACCAATCTCTCAATCAAGCAATTGTTTTATCAGGAAATAAGGGTATAGGCATCTTTAAGAACAGCAAAAGAAAGAACCGTTCAAAAAAAAATTGAAACCTTCATGCCTTACCACAAGGGTGCCCAAACTTTTGAAGAGCAAGGGCCACTTAAGCAACTTGGTAACCTGGTAACAATGAGTGGAGCGGATGAATGACAGGTCTGTGTCTACTCTGCATATGCAGAGCAGACACCAACACAACCCACTCTACTCTATGGGCCCTCCGATCCGATCTGCCCAGATAGAAGGGGACGGACCCTCCCTTCTGTTTTTTTTAGCAGATCGGATTGGAGGTAGGTGGGTGTAAACGGCCACAAGTCTGTTTACATCTGCGGCTCCATAGAGGTGAACAGAGGGTCCGATTGGGTCGGACCAATCATATCAAAGGGGCCTAAGGCTGCCTTCACACTGATGCGCTGTGGTTTACCCACACCGAGGGTGTGGCGCAGTGCACCTGTGGCTTTTCTAGGTTAGCTGCACTTTGCCATAGACTTCTATTCCTGAAAGTAAACCAAATCCACAACAACACAAGTCTATGGCTCAGTGCAGGTAACCCACAGGTGTTCTGCACTGCGCCTGCGGTTCAGTGAAAGCAGTCTAGTAACCATTGCAGAACAGATATGCCCACATATACACTGTGATTTTAGTAATAAACTTACCTTGTGCTATACAGGAAGCATCGGCTTATGCGGATCTGCTCCGCAGTCGCTTGCTTCCTCTACCGCCAGATTATATATATATATTATATCGTAACACTGATGCTCTGGGATGGCAGGTCAGCAAACCACGATCTGGGCTTGCCAACCCACCTTTCCAGAGCAGGAGGTCGCTGGCTACATCAGAGGGCTTCGTGGACCACTGATTTGGGCACCCCTGCCTTACCAGGTGCAAGTACATTTGTCAGTTACATGTTGGGATGTCTATTTTTTAATACAGGAATCAGGAGGCTAAAAGTCATCATACTATACTTACAAAGACCTCATTCACCCCAAGACCTGCAACTGAACAAAGGTTCAAAGCAATATCAATCGTATACAGCACTGGTAAAAATATATACTTGGAAGATGTATTAATAAACGTAAAACTGTTATCAAAGTCATATATAAACTTCACTACAAATGAAAACCTTTCCTGATTGAACTTCTTGAACTCTGCTGTAACATCTTTGTTGTCCAAGTTTCCAGGCCCACCTGTTCACAGCAGCAGTTATGAAGAGTTTCATTCTCATGATTTATTGTACAGGGTGGGCCATTTATATGGATACACCTTAATAAAATGGGAATGGTTGGCAATATTAACTTCCGGTTTTTGGCACATTAGTATATGTGAGGGAGGAAACTTTTCAAGATGGGTGGTGACCGTGGCGGCCATTTTGAAGTCGGCCATTTTGAATCCAACTTTTGTTTTTTCAATAGGAAGAGGGTCATGTGACACATCAAACTTATTGGGAATTTCACAAGAAAAACAATGGTGTGCTTGGTTTTAACGTAACTTTATTCTTTCATGAGTTATTTACAAGTTTCTGACCACTTATAAAATGTGTTCAATGTGCTGCCCATTGTGTTGGATTGTCAATGCAACCCTCTTCTCCCACTCTTCACACACTGATAGCAACACCGCAGGAGAAATGCTAGCACAGGCTTCCAGTATCCGTAGTTTCAGGTGCTGCACATCTCGTATCTTCACAGCATACGTTTTTTTTATGGTTTTTATGGTCAGTAAAAACCAATACCGGGTGAGCTGCTCCTTCCAGGAGGTACCGCCATTCCTCCAAAGCCGACTTGATGACCAGCAATTCCCTATCACCGACATCAT
>BLSH010351680.1:1093404-1119187 GCA_018402905.1 Glandirana rugosa | reverse complement strand
TGGAAAACGAAACTAATGACGAAACGTGTGAGAACCGTAAGAGAACTACTCGAAGTTCTCCTCAGTGGACTTTACCAAACGTGAAGTGTCCACACGGGACAGTCCAAATTATTCACACTAAAGAACGGATTATTTACAACCCCTAAATAAGTTTTAACTTCCGTATAACTTGGTCGTACCGATGGTGTCATAGAACGTCGCCGTACGATAAGGTAGGCCAAACGCAAATCAACCCGGTAGGTAAATAAAAAGTTCTCCTGTTACTTGGATTTGTGTGGAGGTCCGACACATTCCCGATAAACTGGTTCTTCCTCTCACTACCCCACGACGCGGTCTACTGGACCGGAGGTGTCAGTCATCTTGATTGGGTTCAGGTCCGGTGACTGTGGAGGCCAGGTCATCTGGCGCAGCACCCCATCACTCTCCTTCTTGGTCAAATAGCCCTTACACAGCCTGGAGGTGTGTTTAGGTTCATTGTCCTCTTGAAAAATAAATGGATGGCCCAACTAAACGCAAACCGGATGGAATAGCATGCCGCTGCAAGATACTGTGGTAGCCATGCTGGTTCAATATGCCTTCAATTTTGAATAAATCCCCAACATTTATTAGGCAAGAAATCACACTTATTAAACCTGACAGGGCACACCTGTGAAGTGCAAACCATTTCAGGTGACTCCTCTTGAAGCTCATCAAGAGAATGCCAAGAGTGTGCAAAGCAGTAATCAAAGCAAAAGGTGGCTACTTTGAAGAACCTAGAATATGACATATTTTCAGTTGTTTCACACTTTTTTGTTATGTAGATAACTCCACATGTGTTAATTCATACTTTTCATGCCTTCAGTGTAAATCTACAATTTTCATAGTCATGAAAATAAAGAAAACTCTGAATGAGAAGGTGTGTCCAAACTTTTGGTCTGTACTGTATATACTGTGGCCAATTTAGACAGGATCCAATTTACCTACCAGCATGTCTTTGGAGTGTGGGAGGAAACCGGAGTACCCGAAGGAAACCCATGCAGGCACAGGGAGAACATGCAAACTCCAGGCAGGTAGGGTCGTGGCTGGGATTTGAACCAGCGACCCTTTTGTTGCCAGGTGAAAGTGCTCCATACAGTAGATGGGTGTACCTGGGTCCCACTGGTTTCCAGTGCTGTGCTGATGGCACTGCTGGACATCTTCTGATGTGGAAGAGAAGTAAGCATGATATGTCTTTCATATGCTGCATTAAGTTTTCTTGGCTGACCACTGCATCTACGGTCCTTAACATTGCCCTTTTTTGTGCTTCTTCAAAAGAGCTTGAACAGCACATCTTGGAACCACAGTCTGCTTTGAAATCTTTGCCTGGGAGAGACCTTGCTGATGCAGTATTACTACCATGTGTCTTGTTGCTGTGTTCAGTCTTGCCATTGTGTATGACCTGTGACATGAAACGCTCTTCCACAACCTTGCCATAGTAACAGAGTTTGGCTGTTCCTCACCCAGTTTTAAGCCTTCTACACAGCTGTTTCTGTTTCAGTTAATCACTGTTGCAACCTACATATGAAACTGATGATCATTGGGACCTGCTTGGTATAATTGGTTAATCATACACTTGGCTTTAATCCTACAAAATCCTTGACTTTGTGCAAATGTACAAAGTGTGCAAATGTAAGAATTGATGCAGTTTGAAGCCAGAGGGTAGTCAAACCAAATATTGATGTGATTAAGATCTTTCTTCTGTTCGCTCACTTTGCATTTTGTAAATATATATTTTTGAAAGCATTTTTACTTTATAGCATTTCTTCACACCTGCGTAAAACAGTATTGTATATTTATTTTCTTATACCAGCCAACATTTTAAACCAGAAAAAGGTATCATCAGGTATGATTTTGATTGCATACTTATATTGTTCCAGCTTGGAGCTCATACCTGAGGGGCCACTGGGGAAGAGAACAATCATCATAGAAGTCAGTGCTACTACAACGACAGCCTCTATCTTCTAAGGCAACTTCCAAGGGGAGTTACGCACTGCCGCCATTCACAGAACGCCTTGTATCTTTTTTATGAATACAAGGCATTCTCTGACAGGGTGAAGAGTGGAAGGGCAGTGACATCATGATCTCCACCTCATCCAATCAGAGAAAGCCTTAAAGTTATTGAAAAAAAAACAGGCTTGTAAACAAGTAGATTGCTGTATTGATTTTCCCATATATTCAAACTGTGTTATTTGATACCTAAATAATTATAATTTTTGAGGTCTTGGAGGGAATGTGTTCCTTCTCAACTGGACTAGCTGAATTGCTATTTCTATTCTTGAGCCATTCTACTTTATATTTTTTAGGGAGCTTTATAACATTTTTGCCTTTATGTTTTGTTTAGGTTATAGTATTTTGATCATTTCAAGTTTGTGGCCTGTCCTTTCTTATGTGCAGAGTAATATTTTTCTCTATGTTTAGTACAGGCAGCACTATCCCAATACATAAGTCTGCAGGTCCCAGTGACATCCAGTGATGGGATATCTTTAATCTACACCGACTCACAGTGCACATAATGCTGCTAGCATGCCTCCATGCAGTGAGAAATGTGGGCTGAACTACATATGAGAGTATCAGAATGCACGCTCATTGGCGTGAACAGTGCAGTTTCCTGTTTCTTCAGTGCAGAAGAAAATATGGTGGGACGGTGCCTTAATGCAGACAACATATAAAAAGTTGAGAAAAAAGGATTGATGAAATATGACTGGACTTACATTTTCCAATATCGCCTTCCAGCTGTAATATCTGTGGGACTGGCATGGTTAGAACGACAACATCGAAGGTTTCAGGTGATCCAGATTTGCAGGACACTTCCCATTTGCCATCTCTAAGGTTTATCTGTGTTACATGTCGCTCGTAGCAGACATCAGCACCTGCTTGGAATGGGAGAACGGTTAACATTTACTTACGATTCGGAGTTTAAAATCCATCTGTCACTTTAATAAAGGCAGTCATGTTGTCACAACATAACACACCATAATATTCCAGGCAACACTTAAAACAGTGTGATTGAGAAACTGCAACTGTCTCAATGTTTAACCACTTCAATACTGGGCCCTTGTATACCTTCCCGTCCAGACCACTTTTCAGCTTTCAGCGCTTTCACATTTTAAATGACAATTGCGCGGATATGCAACGCTGTAACAAAACATTTTAATCATTTTTTTCCCCCACAAATAGAGCTTTCTTTTGGTGTTATTTAATCACCTCTGGGGCTTTTATGTTTTGCGCTACAAATAAAAAAATAACAAAAAATGTTGAAAAAAAAAAGTTTTTGTTTGTTTCTGTTAAAAAAACGTTGTAAATAAGTAAGCTTTCTCCTTCACTGATGGGCACTTATAGGTGGCACTAATAGGTGGCACTGATGGGCTACACTGATAGATGGCCCTGATAGGCAGCACTGATCAGAGGCGCTGGCAGACATCCCTTATGGGCACAGAGTGCCATCGCTAGTGGGCAATGATTGCCATCCCTGGTGTGCTCTAATGGGTTTACCTGGTGGTCATGGTTGGGCATCCCTGGTGGTCCTGGGTGGGCATCCTAGGGGGGGGGGCTGCACTGATAATCGATCAGTGCAGACCCCCCCGTCAGTAGAGAATCCAATCGGCTCTCCTCGCGCCTGTCAGCGCGAGTAGAGGAAAAGCCGATACATGGCTTTTCCTGTTTACAGCTGATCACCTGATAAAGAACCTCCATCTGAGGCTCTTTACAGAGAACGGTAATGTGGTGTGTCAGACTAACACACCACCGATCGCGCACCCATCAGTGACCGCGGCGTGTCACCCATCAGTGACCGCGGCCTGTCACCCATCAGTGACCGCGGCCTGTCACCCATCAGTGACCGCGGCCTGTCACCCATCAGTGACCGCGGGCTGTCACCCATCAGTGACCGCGGCCTGTCACCCATCAGTGACGGTGGCCTGTCACCCATCAGTGACCGTGGCCTGTCACACATCAGTGACCGTGGCCTGTCACCCGTCACACATCAGTGACCGTGGCCTGTCACCCGTCACACATCAGTGACCGTGGCCTGTCACCCGTCACACATCAGTGACCGTGGCCTGTCACCCGTCACACATCAGTGACTGTGGCCTGTCACCCGTCACACATCAGTGACCGTGGCCTGTCACCCTTCACACATCAGTGACCGTGGCCTGTCACCCTTCACACATCAGTGACCGTGGCCTGTCACCCGTCACACATCAGTGACCGTGGCCTGTCACCCGTCACACATCAGTGACCGTGGCCTGTCACCCATCACACATCAGTGACCGTGGCCTGTCACCCGTCACACATTACTGGCCGTGGCCTGTCAACCGTCACACATCACTGGCCGTGGCCTGTCACCCGTCACTGGCCTTGGCCTGTCACCCATCAGTGACCTGTCAGCGCGAGTAGAGGAAAAGCCGATACATGGCTTTTCCTGTTTACAGTGTAATCAGCTGTGATTGGACACAGCTGATCACCTGATAAAGAACCTCCATCTGAGGCTCTTTACAGAGAACGGTAATGTGGTGTGTCAGACTAACACACCACCGATCGCGCACCCATCAGTGACCGCGGCGTGTCACCCATCAGTGACCGCGGCGTGTCACCCATCAGTGACCGCGGCGTGTCACCCATCAGTGACCGCGGCCTGTCACCCATCAGTGACCGCGGCCTGTCACCCATCAGTGACCGCGGCCTGTCACCCATCAGTGACCGCGGCCTGTCACCCATCAGTGACGGCCTGTCACCCGTCACACATCAGTGACCGTGGCCTGTCACCCGTCACACATCAGTGACCGTGGCCTGTCACCCGTCTCACATCAGTAACCGTGGCCTGTCACCCATCACTGACCACGGCCTGTCACCCATCACTGACCACTGCCAGTTACCCATCAGTGACCACCGCCAGTCACCCATCAGTGACCACCGCCAGTCACCCATCAGTGACCACCGCCAGTCACCCATCAGTGACCACCGCCAGTCACCCATCAGTGACCAACGCCAGTCACCCGTCACCCATCAGTGACCACTGCCAGTCACCATCACCCATAAGTGACCACCGGCAGTCACCTGTCACCCATCAGTAACCACTGCCAGTCACCTGTCACGCATCAGTGGCCCCTGCCAGACACACGGCACCCATCAGTGACCACCGCCAGTCACCCATCAGTGACCACCACCAGTCACCCGTCAGTGACCACCGCCAGTCACCCATCAGTGACCACCGCCAGTCACCCATCAGTGACCACCGCCAGTCACCCATCAGTGACCACCACCAGTCACCCGTCATCCATCAGTGACTACCGCCAGTCACCTGTCACCCATCAGTGACCTCCACCAGTCACCCATCAGTGACCACCGCCAGTCACCCATCAGTGACCACCACCAGTCACCCCTCATCCATTGGTGACTACCGCCAGTCACCTGTCACCCATCAGTGACCTCCACAAGTCACCCATCAGTGACCACCGCCAGTCACCCATCAGTGACCACCGCCAGTCACCCATCAGTGACCACCGCCAGTCACCCATCAGTGACCACCGCCAGTCACCCATCAGTAAACATCACCTGTAAAAGTCTCACACATTTCGTACTGCCATACTCAGGAGGAATAGCAGAATGTATTTTGGGGTGTCATTTTTGCTATGTACATGCTATGTGTTGGAAATATCATATAAATGGACAACTTTGTGTAAAATAAAAGCGTTTTCATTTTTTTCCCACATTTTCCAAAAACTACTGGAAAAAAATAACATGTTCAAAAGACTCATTATGCCTCATAGATTATATGTTGGGGTCATTTTGTGGGCAATTCCATTGTCCTGGTGCTCCAGGACCTTTAAAAGTCTAATAGGTGGTTGAGAAATGAGATGTGTAATTTATGCTCCTAGAACGCCTGACAGCGCTCCCTGCATTTTGGGCCTCTGCATGTGGCCAGGCTGTGAAAAAGTCTCAGACATGTGATATCACCATACTCAGAAGGAGTAGCAGAATGTGTTTTGGGGTGTAATGTGTGGTATGCTGTGTGTGAGAAATAACCTGTTAAATATATGACAATTTTGTGAAGAAAAAAAAAAAAAATCTTAATTTTGCAAAGAATTGTGGGAAAACATTACAACTTCAAAAAATTCACCATGCCTCTTACTAAATACCTTGAAATGTCTACTTTCCAAAAAGGGGTCATTTGGGGGGTATTTGTACTTTCCTGGCTTGTTAGGGTCTCAAGACATGAGATAGGCCGTCAGTGCATCAGGTGTGATCAATTTTCAATGATTGGCACCATAGCTTGTAGACTCTATAACTTTCACAAGGACCAAATAATATACGCTAATTTGGGTTATTTTCTACCAAAGATAGGTAGCAGTATAAATTTTGGCTAAAATGTATGAAGAAAAATTACTAATTTGCAAAATGTTATGACAGAAACAAAGGAAATGCATTTTTTCACAAGATTTTTTAACTTTTATTTATAGCACAAAAAATAAAAAAACCCAGTAGTGATTAAATACCACCAAAAGAGAGCTCTATTTGTGTGAAAAAAGGACGCACGTTTCATATGGGTAGTGTTGCATGACTGAGTAATTGTCATTCAAAGTGTGATAGCGCTGAAAGCTGAAAAATGGCTTGGACAGGAAGGGGGTTTTCATGCCCGGTACTGAGGTGGTTAATAAGTCACTGACCCTTAACAAAGCTGGAATGAAATGATCACAGAGGAGCAGTCATTTTTTATAGTGCACAGAATGACTGAAAATACCAAAAGGGATGTTTAGCGGTTACATACAAATTTACATTGTTTAGCATGGTTAGGACTAAAAAATACATTTTTAAAAAATATATCATTTCTATTTTTAATAGAGTAAATCAGAATTTTTTATTTAGTCCGAAGTTTGAATCTGAGAGGCAGGAAGGTGCTGTTGTCTGTACGCGTGAACCATCCTAGAACAGCCTGCTTCACTTTGCCACAGAAAGATTAGTCTCTTGTGCAATTTCATGACAGGTTATGCGTCGATTATCCAGGATCAGGCGTTCCACGCGCTGAAGCTCGCAGGAATGACTGCTGTGGGCTGGGAACCATCATGGCCTGGATCATCATTGATGAGCATACGGCCATCTTTGAAACATTAAGGCAGGCCATACAGGATGTGAATTTCGAATGAAAATCCAAATCAAAAGTAAAATCGTGCGATTTTCGTACTGTGTGGTATGTGCGACACGCGATTTTCGTACGAGAGCCAAAATTGATATATCCAACATGTTTTTTTGTGAAAAGCGGCCAAATTTTGTATCATTAATGGAGGAGTTGTACAATTTGACCCACTAAACAGAACTGTGCATGGGGGTGTGTCCAGTAGAGGTGTGGTTAAAAGGTTAAACACCATTGCATCACTTCCTCTACTGGCATGAAAACTTGTGTTTTCCAGTACAATTTTCGAACGATTTTCGACTTTCATTGATGGTAAATTTGCATGCTGTACAGATCGCCGCTTTCGTTTAGCGCTCGACTGGCCATTTGAAATCCGCATCGTATATGGCCTACCTTACACGATTCAAATGTCTTACTGCGGCTGAGCGTCTCATCACTGTACTGTGCTTGAAGTCTTCTGTAGATATCCACAGGTTTTAAGCCTTCGTTCATCAGAAACTTCATGGCCCATGACACATGCGCCGCCTAACAGGACACCCTTGCCACTTTACTACTGCATATAGTACCGCCACGCTAGCATCCCTTTTTGTACCTGTAAAATTAAAAGTCTCGGTTGGACTTGAACGCTCCTCATATAATGTATATATACACTGTATACATGACAGCATATATATTGTGGCAACGCTAGGCCCAGTTGTGATGGAGCAGAGAACAAAACTGGGTATTGGGAGTTTTGTAATCCCAAAAGCGAGGTCTGGAGCTCGAAGGCATCTTGGGTGGGACAAAGCCTTCAATCCCTGTTCGGAGACTACGGAAAGCGCCCGAGCCCGCCAGGAAGTGAAACCTGCACTGCGCTAATCACAGGCAGTGAGACATTCCCGCAGCCACGCATCGGGGAAATGTCTCACTGCCTGTGATTAGCACAGTGCAGGGTTCACTTCCTGGCGGACTCGGGCGCTTTCCGTTCTGAACAAGCCGAGCTCATCCTTATTGGAGACTTGCAAGCAAGCATGCACATTTGCTGTAAGCAAGGCTTTGGTAAAGTTCAGTGCTTCAGCCGGGAGGGAGGTGTGCCCCATCAGGAGACAGTTGTGTGCTGATTGAGCCAAGAGAACCAGGAGAGCTGGGAGATACAGTCAGAGGGACTGGAGAAAAGAGTGAGTCAGGTGGCTCTGCATTTTCTGTTCCTGTTTTGTTGTTGAAATTATTCTGCATGGGCAACCTGGTTGTGGACTTTTCTTTTTTTCTTTTTGTTTAACAAAAGGCTGCACACCAACGATCCACTTTTATTGAACAGTTACAATCAACTTAAATAAAGTGGATTGTTGGCGTGCAGCCATCTGAATTTTTCTTGTTTCATATGTGCAGCAATGGGAGCTGGGTTGGCACTCGACTGGAGGTGTATGGGGATGAAATAGATGTGAACCCACCTGGAGCAGCGATACAGTGTGTTACACAATTCGTACTGGCATGACTCACTGAAAACGATCACCACCACTGAGCTAAACACCTTATATATTGTAACAGGGTGGGCCTGTGCCACTGTTTAATATGGAGTCTGGGCCAGGTTTTCCAGGAAAAGGGCACACTAATGGTGCTAGTGGGTGCTAGGTTAGAATGTTAGAGGGCAGGTCTTGAGGGGGTGAGTGTTGGCAAGGGAGCTTTGAGAGGTGCACATTGCACTATGTTGTCCAGAACAGGACAGCCTGAGAGAGAGACAGGCTGGGACACTGAAAAAAAGACACAGAGCTGAGGAACAGCATGTGTGCACAAGTACTGGATGTGTTTGATGGTCAGAAAGAACAGAACTACTAAGTTGTGCAGTAGAGCTGCATTGAGAGAGTCTCAAGGCTGAATGCTGCTTCTCCTTATCGTATGAACAGTGAGAACCCTCTGCATGGGAAGATAGCCATGCAAACTTTTCCTTTCTTCTAGATAAAAGTGGGAAGAAAAATCAGTTTTGCACTACCAATAAGCTACAAAATCCAACTTGTCACTATATATATATATATATATATATATATATACACACATACATATACACACTGAAACGATTAATTGACAACTAATCGATTAATCGATTACTATTTTCATAATCGATTAATCGGCCAGCATACAAAATGCATTATTTGTTTACACATCATGAAATACAGAGCAGCACACATACAGCCCAGTGCATCGTCCATACATGTCATTATACACAGTGCAGCACACATACAGCTCAGTACACCATTCATACATGTCATTATACACAGTGCAGCACACATACAGCTCAGTACACCACCCATAGATGTCATTATACACAGTGCAGCACATATACAGCTCAGAACACCATTCATACATGTCAGTAAGTGCCTGAGAACTTATGAATGTTTAGGCAGCAATGCCTCATGGGACATGTAATCCTGGGCAGGAAGTGAGCGGTTCTAAAGTCAGAAGTTTTTTTACCTTGCTATTGGGGCACTCTGACGGCAGGAGGAGCCAGAAAGAAACATTGGTGGGGGACCCCAGAAGAGGAGAATCCAGGTTGCTCTGTGCAAAACCATTACACAGAGCAGGTAAGGTTTCATATAGGACACGTTCGCATCTATGCTTTTCTCAGCCGCTACGTATTTGGAAAGGGCCCACGACTTTTTTCAATTCCTTTGACCGAGCAGCTTTCGGTTCTGCTTCTTCAGATTTTCCCATCACTGTGGTTGAAAAGGAACTTCAATTTGACCCCACCAAAGATTAGAAAATCAAACAAATGTTCTTAAAATTATTATTATTATTTTTTTTAAGGAAGATCTTGTTTTTGTATGGCCAGCATATCCTATATTACAGTTCTGTCTGAAAATTGACAAAACAGTTTTTAATTTTTTCTTTCTTTAAATAAAAAATGTGATCTCTGAGTCTGATAATATTTACCGGATTCAACCTCTAATAGTATATACAGTATATCTCTTCTGTCTGTTATTCTCAGAGTGGATTAGAGATTTTGCTCACTAACCATGTAGTTGGTTATTTATGTTTACCACTGCATAGAGATATTTTAAGAATACATTTCCTTTTTAAAACTTTACATATTAACTAAATTATACACCAATTTTTTTAAGGTTATTATGCGATTAATCAAAACCATAAATCGGCCAACTAATCAAGTTATGTGGAAATATACATCAACACTGATACAGTATCTCACAAAAGTGAGTACACCCCTCACATTTTTGTAAATATTTTAATATATCTTTTCATGTGACAACACTGAAGAAATGACACTTTGCTACAATGTAAAGTAGTGAGTGTACAGCTTGTATAACAGTGTAATTGCTGTCCCCTCAAAATAACAACACACAGCCATGTCTAAACCACTGGTAACAAAAGTGAGTACATCCCTAAGTGAAAATATCCAAATTAGGCCCAATTAGCCATTTTTAGTGTTACCAGGTCTTAGGTGTGAATGGAGAGCAGGTGTGTTAAATTTGGTGTTATCGTTCTCTATCTTATACTGGTCACTGGAAGTCCAACATGGCACCTCATGGCAAAGATTGTCTTTGGGAAATAGACATACAAGTGCTGCCAGCAATGCTGCAGAGGTTGAAGGGGTGGAGGGTCAGCCTGTCAGTGCTCAGATCATACGCCTCACACTGCATCAAACTGGTCGGCATGGCTGTCATCCCAGAAGGAAGCCTCTTCTAAAGATGATGCACAAGAAAGCCCGCAATTTGCTGAAGACAAGCAGACTAAGAACATTGATTACTGGAACCATGTCTTGTGGTCTGATAAGACCAAGATAAACTAATTTGGTACAGATGGGTCAAGCGTGTGTGGTGGCAACCAGGTAAGGAGTACAAAGACAAGTGTGTCTTGCCTACTGTCTGCCCTAATATTGTAAAGCGCTGCGCAAACTGTCGGCGCTATATAAATCCTGTATAATAATAATAATAATACACTCAAGCATGGTGATGGGAGTGTCATGGTCTCGGGCTGCATGAGTGCTGCTGGCACTGGGGAGCTAAAGTTCATTGAGGGAACCATGAATGCCAACATGTACTGTGACATACTGAAGCATAATCCCCTCCCTTCGGAGACTGGGCCGCAGGGCAGTATTCCAACATGATAACAACCCCAAACACACCTCCAAGAAGACCATTTCCTTGTTAAATAAGCTGAGGGTAAAGGTGATGGACTGACCAAGCATGTCTCCAGACCTAAACCCCATTAAGCATCTGTGGGGCATCCTTAAACGGAAGGTGGAGGAGCGCAAGGTCTCTAACATCCACAAGCTCTGTGATGTCGTCATGGAGGAGTGGAAGAGGACTCCAGTGGCAACCTGTGAAGCTCTGGTGAACTTCTGTGCTGGAAAATAATAGCAGCCACACAAAATATTGACACTTTGAGCCCAATTTGGACATTTTCACTTAGGGGTGTACTCACTCTTGTTGCCAGCGGTTTAGACATTAATGGCTGTGTGTTGAGTTATTTTGAGAGGACAGCAAATTTACACTGTTATACAAGCTGTACACTCACTACTTTACATTGTAGCAAAGTGTCATTTCTTCAGTGTTGTCACATGAAAACATAGAATAAAATATTTACAAAAATGTGAAGGGTGTACTCACTTTGTGAGTATATATATATATATATATATATATATATATATATATATACACACACACGCACAAACACACACATATATGCATACATACACACACATTTTTCTAGGTAAATACATTTCTAAAAGGTACTATTGACCAAAACGACCAAAAAGGCTGGTGAGCAACGTTTTTGAACGTTTATCAGCATTTATCAGCGTTCTTAAGCTTCCAACATTTTTTGTTGTCAGAAAAACTACAATTGAATGCGATTTTAGGGCATTCAGATAACAGCCCATAAACCTCACTGCTGATAAACTACATTAAATGTCCACGTGTGCATGGACACATAAGATAACATAGAGGGGCATTTATGGGCTGTTAAAAAAAAAAAAAAAAACGCCCAAAAATGGTCGTTTATCAGCTACAGTGTGCATGGAGCTAATCTCCCACAATTTCTAAAGGTGCTATTGATATGAAATGTTTACCACATGTCGGTAACAACCCATGCAATGCATACATACAAAGATACCAAAACAAATAAGTTCTGAAAAGTTATGTGTAATAAAATGGAATGACACAGGGAAAAAGTATTGAACACATGAAGAAAGGGATATGCTAAAAGGCACGGAAAGTGAACACCAACTGAGATCTATCAGTAGTTATAAAGCAATCCTGCCCGTTGTCAGTGAACATTAATATCAGCTGGTTCAGTCTCAACTAATGGCCTATAAAAAGGTGTCATGTTAGCAAAGTGTCACACAAGAAATCTCATGATGGGTAAAAGCAAAGAGCTCTCTCAAGACATTTGAATCCTTATTGTTGCAAAACACACTTATGGCATTGGTTATAGAAGGATTTCTAAACTTCTGAATGTGCCAGTGAGCACTGTTGGGGCCATAATCCGGAAGTGGAAAGAACATCATTTCACCATAAACCGGCCACGACCAGGTGCTCCTCGCAAGATTTGACAGAGGATTGAAAAAAATTATCAAAAGAGTTGTCCAAGAGCCAAGGACCACTTGTAGAGAGCTTCAGAAAGACATTAAACCACTTCTGTCCTGGAAGGATTTCCCACTTTAGGACCAGAGCACTTTTTGCGATTCGGCACTGCGTCGCTTTAACTGACAATTGTGTGGTCATGCGATGTTGTACCAAAACAAAATTTGCGTCCTTTTTTTCCCACAAATAGAGCTTTCTTTTGGTGGTATTTGATCCCCTCTGCATCATTTCTGATCGCCGCTATAAACAAAAGAAGAGCGACAATTTTGAAAAAAAAAAACAAATTTCTTACTTTTTGCTAAAATACAAATCCAAATAAATATTAAAAAAAACATTTTTTTCCATCGGTTTATATTCTTCCTCATATTTTTGGTAAAAAAAAAAAAAAAAAAAATCGCAAT
This sequence comes from Glandirana rugosa, assembly GCA_018402905.1. Taxonomy (NCBI): domain Eukaryota; kingdom Metazoa; phylum Chordata; class Amphibia; order Anura; family Ranidae; genus Glandirana; species Glandirana rugosa. The sequence continues at coordinate 1,106,063 of BLSH010351680.1, read as the reverse complement.
CAGTGTTTATTGATTGGTTTGCGCAAAAGTTGCAGCGTTTACGGATGATGAGAATTCATTTCTGGGGTTTTTATTTATTTATTTTTTTTTTACTTTTTACTAGTAAATGTCAGTGATCTGCGATTTTTAGTGGTACTGCGATATTGCAGTGGACATGTCCGACCATTTTGACACTTTTTTGGGAACATTGGCATTTATACAGCGATCAGTGCTATAAAAATGCACGGATTACTGTGTAAATGCCATTGGCAGTGAAGGGGTTAACCTGGAGGGGGCGCTCTAAGGGTTAACTGTGTTCCCTGGCCGTGTTCTAACTGTGTATTGGCTGGCCTGGCTGGAAGCCTGTGATCACAGCCCTTCCTCCTCTGATAACGGAGATCCGCGTTTACTTACACGGACCTCCATTCTTTCCCTGCGGGGGGGGGGGCATCGCGGGTAGCCGACGCCGATCGAGTCCGCCCTATCCGCTCCCTGCCCCCCCCGAACACCGTGAGCACGCCTCCGGCGGCGCGCGTGTGCTCACAGTGAGAGATATCGCAGCCGCCGTCATATGACGGCAGTTTGCAATAGCAAGCCATTCTGTCGCTGTCAGACTGCGGTCGGCAAGTGGTTAAGTAATGCACTCAACCGCCATGACCTACAGTGAGGGAAAAAAGTATTTGATCCCCTGTTGATTTTGTACGTTTACTCACAGACAAAGAAATGATCAATCTAGAATTTTAATGGTCAGTTTATTTTAACACTAAAAGACAGAACAACAAAAATATCCAGAAAAATGCATTTCATAAAAGTTAATGATTTGCATTTTAATGAGTGAAAGAAGTATTTGATCCTCTATCAATAAGCAAGATTTCTGGCTCCCAGGTGTCTTCTATACAGGTAACGAGCTGAGATTAGGAGCACTCTTAAAGGTAGTGCTCCTAATCTCAGCTTGTTACCTGTATAAAAGACACCTGTCCACAGAAGCAATCAATCCAATCAGATTCCAATCTCTCCACCATGGCCAAGACCAAAGAGCTGTCCAAGGATGTCAGGGACAATATTGTAGACCTTCACAAGGCTGGAATGGAACTAGATGGAAGAATCCTGTCAATGATCTCAAGGCAGCTGGGACCATAGTCACCAAGAAAACAATTGGTACCACACACCGTGAAGGACTGAAATCCTGCAGTGCCCGCAAGGTCCCCCTGCTCAAGAAAGCACATGTACAGGCCTGTCTGAAGTTTGCTAATGACCATCTGAATGATTCAGAGGAGAACTGGGTAAAAGTGTTGTGGTCAGATGAGACCAAAATCAAGCTCTTTGGCATCAACTCAACTCGTTGTGTTTGGAGGAGGGGGAATGCTGCCTATGATCCCAAGAACACCATCCCCACTGTCAAACATGGAGTTGGAAACATTATGCTTTGGGGGTGTTTTTCTGCTAAGGGGACAGGACAACTTCATCGCATCAAAGGGATGATGGACGGAGTCCCCAAACTAGTCCCCAGACTGTATAGCAGGCACCCCCACATGAAGGCATGGGGATAAACCATAGTGTGACCATCTGTCAGATAGAATGACACAGCATCCCAGACATGCGATATCCTGAAGATGTCAGCTATACAATCCATTGAACAGCTTACCATGTCTGAATGCCACAGGCTTGTTACAAAACTACTACTGAACAGAATACCTCCTGATTATGTCATGACTTCCCTAGCCAGCAACTCCATGATTGGTTGTTGTGGGCAACAGGGAACTTTCCTTCAGTTTTAATACATAAATCCTTTGATGACTAATGTTCAATAAACACTGGCTTGATCCTTAAAACACACCACACAAAAGGCAACAGCTGCTTTCTAACTAGAACACTGGTATAAATCATACGGCTTAGGCCTTTGCTTTCCTCTATACAGACGATTATTTTAGCCACTCATTAGAAAATTAAGAAAAGAAAAGGGTTGGAGAAATCAAAAACTTTGTTTTAATAAAATTGGCACCTCATATAGGTTTCTATTCATTCTTTATTTTCCTTTTTGAAAACCTAAGAAAGCTTTTTGTGAGCCAAGACGCCCACCTGCTACTCTAATACCAGAACACCAGTCAGTAACCAGAGCACACACTTGGCACAGTTTGCCTAATGACCACTGTTAATGACCGCATACTTATTAAGTAAAAGAATACTTTTCAAAGGCAAACAGGGAAAATTAGCATTGCTGACTCACTGTGTTTGGCATTTGCTGTGCTTTTTAAATAAAATCTAACATGAAAATGATAATTTTTTCCATTGCAAAATAGTAACAATTACAAAACAGGGTTAAGTATTAAAGCTTGTTTTAATTCTACAGACCTTTAAAGTGTATTCAAGGATGACGTGTCCCCCTAAAGGCCAAACAAAATTGCCTGCCATTAAGGATGCTAAATAGCACGAATGCTGTGAACACCAAGCTTATATAAACCACTAGCACAGCAGCCTTTATTTCTCCTTCGTAATCATAGACTAAGTACATATTAGAATTAAAGCCCTGAGTCACACCTACAGTGTCTGAGTTGACAGATCCGCCTGACATGCCTGAGGCATTGGAGTAACAAGGGGAAAAGCCAAGTACACCAAATAATAAATGTTCCCATATAAATTAAACTAGTACATTGTTTTGGACATATCTAGTATGTTCAAAATCTAAAGAGGGTGAAGCAAACTCATGGCTGCAGCACAGCTCCCCAAGCAAGAACCCACAAGTGATGCCCCCCTCCACTCAGCAATTCTCAGACTCTCCCTCTCCACCCAGGAGTCCGGGATTACAACTATAGCCATGTGCCCCCTCAGGGGTGGCTGGTAGTTGTGGTTCACCTTCTGGTGCCCTCAATCCCACCACATCTCACACATCCAGAGTCACCAAATCTTGTTTTTGTTTGTTTTATTTAGGGGATTAACTTGGATGGGGAAAAGGGGCGACTGTGGGATGCCCCAAAGAATTGCTTTACAGGATCACCTATATACACGACTGTATATACAACTCTACTTCTTCCAGCACTTCACTTGTAGACCGTTACTCTTCTCACTTTTCTCCAGCACTTCTCTTGCAGACTGTTACTCCTGACCTGAAGGGAAATTTATCAGGCTCACATAACTCCTTTCTCTTCACCGCAGCTAACACATGGTGAGGCCTGCAATCAGTCAGCAAAACCTCTGGACCACCCATTACAGGCCAGGGTCAAGGACCCCTCAAGTGCAGCTTAGTACGTTGGTGCTAGCCGGGCCTTTGATGGACTACAACTTCCAGTCCAACCCTCTTCCAGGCCACACTGGCCTGCTTTCCTCTCAGTGACAGTCCTTCCCCTGACTGGCTCCTGAGACCTCCACAGACTGTCCACTATTCCTCTTCTAGCCAGCTCCAGCCTTTCTTCCAGCTCCCAGCTTTCTTCTAGCCACTCCAGTGGAAACTTTAAAGCAGGGGTAGGCAACCTGCAGGCCCTCCAGCTGTTGCAAAACTACAAGTCCCATCATGCCTCTGGGAGTAATTGTACCCGTCAGCCTTGCAATGCCTCATGGGAAATGTAGTTCTACAACAGCTGGAGGGCCGCAGGTTGCCTACCCCTGCTTTAACGTGTCCTCAGTAGCACATTTACTGCTCTCCTAGTCCCTTGTGCTGCTCCAGGAATCAACTCCACTCCCGGCTGCACCCAAGCCTCCAGGCCTCAAGGTCACCCCCCCAGACTGGGTGCTCCCTCCCAGGTAGAGGCCTCCACAGCACCTCTGCTACATTCCGCACACTTCCACCCGAACTCTCCTTCCCCTACTAGCAGATCACTCTATTTAAGGAGGTCTGCCCCCTACCAATCCAGATTAGGAATTGGTCAGGGCTCCTTAACATACACAGCAAGTGACACCTCCTCATTCATCCTCCCTTCCAGCAGTTTCTGGAACCAAGGAGAGAAGTATTCAAGGGACGTCCCTCCCTGCAATCTCCAGCCTACTCTGAGCCACTCCCCTGTCCAGATCAAAACATTCAGGCCTGCATTTTATGTCAGGCCTCTCCTAGCAAAAGATCTCTCAAAAATGCCTACGCTTTGGGGGCACTATACAACTAATGACAAATGGAAAGAGTCAGAGCAACATCCTTTCCCCAATACCATCTGTGAAGTGTGAACCCAGAAGCGCTCAGCTCCGAGCATTTCTGGTTTCAGAACTGTCAAAATCCCAGTTGCATAGGGGTTCAACCACAGTATGTGCTTTGGTCAGATGGAACAGAGGACAGAGGAAACATTAGGGGCCTTATAGACCCCTGATGTCTCCATAAAGAACCTCTCCCCTAAACAATGGTATCAAATAAGGGGCTTGGGTTTTTCATTGACAGATTCCTGTAAATGAGTGAGACAACAAATTTGGGAGGACTCAACAGGAAGAAATTACCTTGACTTCTGTAAAGTTGGGTGGAGGGCTGCACTCTCTGACATGCTTGATGTTACACCTTAAATATAAGTGTAACATAAGACATGTTCAGAAAGGTGAAATTAACCTCTAATGCAGACTTTGCATTGCAATGGCATTTCCCCACTCTCTGCAGAGACAGTTCATGCTTTGAAACTGGGATGACTAAAGTAGTTCTGTCCGAGATATCACAAGATGAAGAAACATTATAGGATACAAAATTATCAGTGTATGTGCAGCCAAAATCGTTTTTTTTTTTCTTTTTTTTATTGTTTTGGATAGCAAGAAGGAGGACAGACACTGCACACTTTCCTAGAACAGGGCTCATTAGTAGCGGGTGCTGCAGCGACTACCAACTGGATACTGCATACATCACTGATAAATGCACATATTCCCCAACACACGATGGATCTTCAAATGTTGTCCAAAGCTTTTATTGCAGAAGGTTCACATCACAGAAGAACAAGTGCAATGTTTCAGAGCATGACGAAGGGGTCCTGTGCAGCACTTATACCACGGCAGGGCGGCTCTACTGTGCGAAACAACGTACCTGTACATTGTTTTGTGCACTAGATACTGTGGGTACACACGCCCACTGCACAGAGGGGGAGCCAATCCGCAGGTCTGCCGGCCACCCACAATTGCTCCACAGGGAGGCAGATCCCTGTTCTGAAAGGGAAGTACACAGAGATCATCGCATACTAGCACAATATGAAATACTTAACTTAGAACGAAGTACTTCCAGTGGCGCCCAGTCGCTGAGAGGGCTGACATTGTGAGTGGCCGGAGCCGCGATGATGTCACCCCCACGCAGGCGTGCGGGAGCCCTCAGTTTCAGCAAGAAGCTAGGAAGGTCCGGCCCGGTATGCTGGACCTTCAGAGCACATGCACCACTGACGTCAGTGGCTCCATGCAGGGTGAAAATCGAAATGGTGCTTACCTGTAGGTAAATATTACAAAGCGGGGTTTACAGCAGTTCTAAAATGATGTATTTAGCTGTGCTTAAACTTCAGCTTTGATTTTCAACTTTAATTAATGTGAACCTTTGTGGTGCTGTAATTCAGTATTACCTGACTGGCTGAGGTAGTGTTTGACAATAGAAGACACGCCATTGGGAGTCACCAGGTTATAAGATCCATCTTTCATCACTATCCCTTCTACTACAGCATTTAATGGTTTTAGGATTCCCTTTGCCACTAGCTCATCATGAAACCTAAAAGATTAAAACAAAATTAATTTAGCAAAACAATTTCAGTTCTTACTGCTTTTATTATTGCATTTAAAGTGTATCTCAATATTTGCCCTGGTAACGATTGGCATAGCGATGGAAGGAGAGGGTAAAATACAAAAATATTAGTTGTGACAGGAACAGAAGGCAAATCATCCAAGAATGAAGTGGTTCTAAAGGCAGAAGGTTTTTCATCTTAAGGGGGTTGTAAGCCCTCAAGGTTATCACCTTAATGCATTCTATGCATTATGGTGAAAAACCTTCTGTAGTGCAGCAGCTCCCCTTTTACTTACCTGAACCCGATCGTTCCAGCGATGGGGAGGAGCATAGCAGCTCCAGATGCTGTCTCGGGTCCTCATTGGATAGATTGATAGCACCAGGAACCATTGGCTCCGATTGCTGTCAATCAAATCCAGTGAAACAGGAGCCGGGGGTGGGGCCGAGTCCTGCTGTCTGTGTCAATAGGGACTGCAGAGCGCGCCACCATGGAAAGCGGCTCTCTGTGGGGGCACTCGAGAAGAGGAGGAGGAGCCAAGAGTGCCGCTGGGGGACCCCAGAAGAGTATCGGGGCCACTCTGTGCAAAACCCTTGGACAGAGCAGAGAACTATAACATGTTTGTTATTTAAAAACACAAACCTTTACAACCCCTTTAATGCATTCTATGCATTAGGATAAAAAAACCTTGTGTGCAGCAGCCCCCCCCCACCCCCCCAATACTTACCTGAGCCCCATCTCTTTCCAGCAATGTGCACGAGTGCCTTGGCCTGGACTGATTGGCTGAAATTGGCTCCCACTGCTGTCAATCAAAGTTAGTTAGCCAATCAGGAGAGAGAGGGGGCGGGCCGAACCACAGCTCCATGTCTGAATGGACACACAGAGCTGTGGCTCAGCTCCGATGCTCCCATAGCAAGCTGCTTGCTGTGAGGGCACTTGACAGGAGGGAGGGGCCAGGAGCACCGGCGAGGGACACGATAAGAGGAGGATCTGGGCTGCTCTGTGCAAAATCACTATACAAAGTACGTAAGTATAACATGTTTGTTATTTTTAAAGAAAAAAAACAAGACTTTAGTAACACTTTAAGGGTTTATTGACACCAGATGCACTGATCAATGTGTGCCAGTGCATATACATTGTACACAGGAGCAGTTTAAACCAGTGAGTTGCGCAAATGTGTGCAACCCAAAAAAAAAAAAACACATGCCCTACAGGTGCAACAGTCCTAGAAACATAGAAAACTGATTGAAGAAAAAGTCCATCGAGTCTGTCCTTTTTCTTTTTTTTTTTTGCAAAACAGACTGTTTTCTCAGTCAAAACACTCTGTTGAAGTTTCCTTTACAAAAAAAAAAAAAAAAGAATTACTGTAGCAAAAAAACACATATAATACAGTGCAAAACAGCATGTTAAAAATGCACAGCCCTGCATCATGCCAACACATGTCAATGCTTAGCATGGGAATGGACCTTTAGGCTCTATTCACACCTATGCAGGTGTGCATGCATTTTTGCGTGTCACATTGGGGCTGCCCATTCTTTTCAATGGGCTGCTCTACACACGAAAAGTCACATGCATGCCCCGTCTTTTTTAAAAATCGTGCCGCACCAAAACACGTGGTACTTTGTCGTCTTTTGTTTTGGTGTGTGCATTAGCAAGGTGCCATTATTATTTCCACTGCTGCATGCCTGCAAAAAGGATGCGCATTTTATGTGTTTTGGGAATGCGTGTGATTCTGCATGGATTCTCTAGCCTCAAAAGGCAAATTCCCCTCTCTTTGTAAAGATCTCCTCTCACTTCCTGTTGTTTTTCCAGGACAGAAATTAAAGGGAGATCTCTCCAATGAAACAAGGACAACAAAATTAAACTGTCAGGGGTCTTAAATTGAGTTAGGCTGATCACTGCCCAGCCATTCACAGGGAGCTTTGCATTCTAGTTTTATTACTATTATTATTATTAATCCTCTGATTGGCTGAGTCAGAGAGGCAGGCAGATGATGTCATGATCTTCAACTCAACCAATCAGAGGAAGCTTTGTGTTCATTCATAGGATACAAAGCTCCCTGTGTAAAGCTGAGTGCAGCTCAGCCTGACTCAATTTTGTTCCAGGAACGAGACAGGAAGTTCCCATCCCATTGTTGGAGCACAGCACTGTATGGACCTAAGGATACATACAGTTTATAAAGCATAAACAGCCACTGCATCTCTCAGTGAAAGTAAGAGTTTGTTTGGACCAGATTGGTGCAAACTAACTATTTAAACTTCACTAAAAGCTGGAGATCATCTTTAAACTTTCCCTACTATACCCAAAACATAAACACTATATACATACTATGACAAATACTATGTCCATACATGCACTTTAAAATGACTAACAGGTTTGTTTAAAAAAGATGGCATTTAAATGGGCGATACGCTTTGTGATGCTCTACAAATTCAGGAGCTGACTTTGGTTTTTAAAAACAGTGTCATGAGACTATAATTAATGTATGGCAGCTGAACTACAGATATGATTTGTTGCAGTTTATGAATAACTCTGCCTTAGTAAATAAAGTGCTCCATTTTTACTGAGCTGGTTAAATTGTACATGTAGTAAATTCCAAATGAATATAAAGGTCTCACAGTTTGTGTTTCTGAGCATAGTCCGGGGTGACAGTAATGTACTGGGCTCCTAGGTCAACTGTGCACTTCGGGTCTGAAGGACAGCGGCTGGTGGACATGCGCCCTCCTAAAAGGAAAGGGAAAACAAACAATGCCAATTTAAAACACAGGCACAAGAGTAGAGCTTCACATCATTATACTGATGACAAGCTGACCTTAAAACAAAAATAAAGAGCCTTAGGGAGTGTGTCTAATAGGGACCCCAAGGAAGCTGTCTTTCTTCCTTATAAAGAGGCATTAAATGGTCCACGAGTCTGTAGAAGCTATATCCTCATGTGTGCAGATGGAAAAAGCATAGAGATGGTTGCTGGCCTGTATGCACCTTCCCTCACCAAAAGACATTTGGCACAGAGATGGCTGCCAGCGTGTATGCCCCTTCCTCCACCAAAAGCCATTTGTCATAGAGATGGCTGCCTGCCTGTATGCACCTTCCCCCACCAAAAGCCATTTGGCATAGAGATGGCTGCCGGCCTGTATGCACCTTCCCCCACCAAAAGCCATTTGACATAGAGATGGCTGCCAGCCTGTGTACACCTTCCCTCACCAAAAGACATTTGGCACAGAGATGGCTGCCAGCGTGTATGCCCCTTCCTCCACCAAAAGCCATTTGGCATAGAGATGGCTGCCTGCCTGTATGCACCTTCCCCAACCAAAAGCCATTTGGCATAGAGATGGCTGCCGGCCTGTATGCACCTTCCCCCACCAAAAGCCATTTGGAATAGAGATGACTGCCAGCCTGTGTGCACCTTCCCCCACCAAAAGCCATTTGGCATAGAGATGACTGCCAGCCTGTGTGCACCTTCCCCCACCAAAAGCCATTTGGCAAAGAGATGGCTGCCGGCCTGTATGCACCTTCCCCTAACAAAAGCCATTTGGCATAGAGATGACTGCCAGCCTGAATGCACCTTCCCCCACCAAAAGCCATTTGGAATAGAGACGGCTGCCGGCCTGTATGCACCTTCCCCAAACAAAAGCCATTTGGCACAGAGATGGCTGTCGGCCTGTATGCACCTTCCCCAACCAAAAGCCATTTGGTCGTCTGCATGTTATAGGCCTCATACACACGGACGTTTCTTAAAAAATAAACAAAACTTCGGGCCCGATGTCAACGAAAAAAAAAAAAAAAAAAAAAAAAAAACGGCGTTATGCATCGGCGTTAGTGAGCGTCGGTGTCAATAGGCGTTTTTTTTAAAAAATCATCCCTCTGCTATTTTTCAACCTAAAAACGTTGGCGTCAATGAATCCCGGTACAATATTAGTTGGCGTTTGTTGGCGTTTTGTGGCGTCGGCGTCAAAAAATGCCAAAACGTTACAGCCTCAGAATGCACTGGCCGTGGGTTCTAGTTTCAGCTCACTAACGCCGACATTATCTACAGCTCAAAAACGTCGGCGTTTTTATAGGGCCATTGACTAACATGGAGAGCTGCAAAAAACGCCAGAAAACGCCGGCGTCAAAAAATACCATGCAATAGATATCTTACTTATTGTAAAAGAACATATATTCCACGCTTCTTTTTTTCCCCAATTTTTCTGGAAAAACAAAAAACATAAAAAATGCCTTTGAAAAAAAAAACAAAAAAAAAAACAAAACAGTTTTTGCACAAGTTTTCAATTTTTTTTTTCCTGGCCTTCCCATCTCTAGTGGCAAGTACCTGTAAGGAAAGTAAATGTTGCTATTTGTAAGTTTGATAGTTTTCTTAAACACAATTACTGAGTACGCAGTTTATAGTATTAAAGGGGAAAGTCTGCTTTACGGAGTTCATGAGATTTGTTATAATTACATGAATGCATGTATAAATGACAGAGGGCAAAGGAAAATAACATTGCTAATAGTTTCAGCTAATTGATTAAAATTGCAAAATTGTGGTAATTGATCAAATGAATTGCACTACTGAAAATCTCCACTGTAACAGCCAATGTTAACAGTAATGTGATACAAGGGAGGATTTTGGTAGCTGAATTAAAATAGTAAAAGTCGGGCGTGTAGCCCTAGGTTTTCTTTCTTAGTTGATAATCACACTCCCAGTTTGTCCCAGGAGTGCTAGGACCTTCTGCAACATGTTAGTACAGAGGAGCCTGGGCGTCCTTCCAACTCACTCTTCCATTCACCTTGGTTTATCCAACTAGGTTACTATCATTTAGTGTTAGGCCTCATACACACGGGCGTATCTAAAAAAATAAACAAAACGTCGGGTCCGACGTCAAGGAAAAAAAGTCGACGTTTTTCGGCGTTCTGCATTGGCGTTCTTGAGCGTTAGTGAGCGTCGGCGTCAATAGGCGTTTTTTTAAAAAAATCATCCCTCTGCTATTTTTCAACCTAAAAACGTTGGCGTCAAAAAACGCCGGAAAACGCCGGTACAATATTAGGTGGCGTTTGTTGGCGTTTTGTGGCTTCGGCGTCAAAAATGTCAAAACGTTACAGCCTCAGAACGCGATGGCCATGGGTTCTACTTTCTGCTCACTAACGCCGACGCCACCTACAGCTCAAAAACGCAGACGTTTTTATGGGGCCATTGACTAACATGGAGAGCTGCAAAAAACGCCAGAAAACGCCGGCGTCAAAAAACGTCCGTGTGTATGAGGCCTAATAGTTACATTCAAATTATCATGCACATTTCTTTCACATTTTTCTCACATCTAATTTACTTTACATATTCTCTCATAATATTTATTAATTCCTAGCTATTTCTTATTTTTTCTATTTACCAAATGTAACTTTTTTGTCAGTTTCTTTTTAATCCATTTATTTTCTTTTTTCACTTTTATAAACACCTTCTTGTTTTCCTTTCATTTCTCTTTCATGACACAGTAAGTTAGTCTTTTTACATCAACATGCTTCACTTGTGTTATTCAGGTCTTACACATTATTTCTCAAGCGGGACATGATGCATAAAAACTCCCATTCTGCTTCAAGCCCACAAATCTACAACTAAGCTCGGAAGGGTGGGGTGAAACGCATCAGTAGGGTGTAGTTTGTGGAAAAGCATAGGCCGAGGCCGCTCCTCATTTCCATACTACACCGGCTGGCTGGGTGAGCAGCATTCTTTCTATTTACATACTTGCAGTGGCGGCTGGTGAAATTTTAGGACGGGGGGTGCCAGAAACCCACCTCCCTTTTTAACCCCTCCCACATCTCATAAGCCCCACCCCTTATAGATTCCACCCACTGTGTCAGGAGTATACAGCCCAGCATCACCAGATAGGGTTTATAGCATCACCAGATAGGGTTATACGGCATCACCAGAGAGGGGTATATACAGGCATCACCAGAGAGGGGTATATACAGGCATCACCAGAGAGGGGTATATACAGGCATCACCAGAGAGGGGTATATACAGGCATCACCAGATAGGAGTATATACAGGCATCACCAGATAGGAGTATATACAGGCATCACCAGATAGGAGTATATACAGGCATCACCAGATAGGAGTATATACAGGCATCACCAGATAGGAGTATATACACAGGCATCACCAGATAGGAGTATATACACAGGCATCACCAGATAGGAGTATATACAGGCATCACCAGATAGGCGTATATACAGGCATCACCAGATAGGCGTATATACAGGCATCACCAGATAGGCGTATATACAGGCATCACCAGATAGGCGTATATACAGGCATCACCAGATAGGGATATATACAGGCATCACCAGATAGGGATATATACACAGGCATTACCAGATAGGCGTATATACAGGCATCACCGGATAGGCGTATATACAGGCATCACCAGATAGGCGTATATACAGGCATCACCAGATAGGGATATATACAGGCATCACCAGATAGGGATATATACAGGCATCACCAGATAGGGGAATATACAGGCATCACCAGATAGGGGTATATACAGCCATCACCAGATAGCGGTATATACAGCCATCACCAGATAGCGGTATATACAGGCATCACCAGATAGCGGTATATACAGGCATCACCAGATAGCGGTATATACAGGCATCACCAGATAGGAATATATAGGAATATACAAGCATCACAAGATAGTGGTATATACAGGCATCACCAGATAGGAGTATACAGGCATCACCAGACAGGAGTATACAGGCATCACCAGACAGGAGTATATACAGGCCTCAGATAGGGGTATATACAAGCATCACCAGATAGGGGTATATACAGGCATCACCAGATAGGGGTATATACAGGCATCACCAGATAGGGGTATATACAGGCATCACCAGATAGGGGTATATACAGGCATCACCAGATAGGAGTATATGGGCATCACCAGATAGGAGTATACGGGCATCACCAGATAGGAGTATACGGGCATCTCCAGATAGGAGTACACAGGCATCACCATATTGGAGTATTCAGCTGCCCCCCCCCCCCCC
>BLSH010351680.1:1043988-1083469 GCA_018402905.1 Glandirana rugosa | reverse complement strand
TCATGGGCTCATGGACAGTGGACGGGTAGTTTCGTGGGCTCATGGGACTGGTGACAGGTACTCGGGTGCTTTGATGGGCAGGTGACAGGTACTCGGGTACTTTGATGGACAGGTGACAGGTACTCGGGTACTTTGATGGACAGGTGACAGGTACTCTGATGGGCAGGTGACAGGTACTAGGGTACTCAGGTGGGCTGGTGATAGGTACTCGGGTACTCAGGTGGGCTGGTGACAAGTACTCGGGTACGCTGATGGGCTGGTGACAGGTACTCGGATAGTCTGATGGGCAGGAGACAGGTACTCGGGTATTCTGATGGGCAGGTGACAGGTACTTGGGTACTCTGATGGACAGGTGACAGGTACTCGGGTACTCTGATGGTCTGGTGACAGGCGGCGTGCACGTGAGGCTCGTTTTTGACCGGCTGTGATTGGACACAGCCGGTCACGGGGTAAAGAGCCAATTTTATTGGCTCTTTACCCCGATCTGAGGGGGACACAACCCCCCGGCAGACGAGCGATCCGCGATCGCCGCTGTGTGGGCCCCTGGGGGCCCGCAGTAGCGGCGAGAAGCGGAGGACGTCATGTGACGTCCTCCCGGATCGAGGAGCAGTCCCTGCCAACGTCATTTTACTATGAGACGGTAGGGAACTGGTTAAAGAAACAAAATTGTAGAAAAATAAATAAAATAAAAATAAACTACTGACACCGATCTCTGCCCTTCTGACATATATACACACACACTCATGTTTGCGCTTTGTGGTGCACACCCTAATGCAATAGGCTGCGCACACCTATGAAAAGCAGCTTACCAACCGCACATAAAGCCGCGTATTGCACAGACACATCAAGCATTTCAGCGTTAATGGATTCCATCGGCCAGAATAATAATTTATTCTGGCCATTGGAATACACCAACGCCCACACGCTAGACGCATCTGATTTTTTTTTTTCAGCCTGCAAACGCTCCTCTTCTGATATGTCTGTAAACACCCATGTGTACACCTATGTGTATATGGACACACAAGCAATGTAGAGGCTGAAATAACCCCCTAGCAAACACCAGTAGAAGCAGCGTTTTATAATCTCAGTGTACATGAGGCCTAAAGAAGATTCAGATGCATTACAATCAGATTGTATTGTGTGTGGTGAGTTGGTTATACACAGATGGAAAAGCAAACAAAAATTCAGACACATATCAAAACGTTCTTTCGATCTAACATTCAGCCTGGGTTAACACTGACAGCGGGAATGAAATGGTGCGACTTCAGCTGAACTCACACCATTTCATTCCCGCATGTCGGTCCCGATTTCAGAGACATCTGTGCGGGTTTCTGCACAGATGTCTATTGAAATCGCACTCCGAAGTCGGCAAAAGTACATAAACTACTTGGGAATTGGTGCGGCGCCGCAAATGCAGCGTCGCACCGATTTGGACGTTGCCATTTCCGGCAATAGCTGCCGATTAGCCAAATCACTGCAATGTGAACCAGGGCTCAATGGCCAAATCATTGTATTGGAAAATTTTCTGCAAATTTCAACATTTTTCAAATCATTTTTGACATTAACCACTTCAATACTGGACATTTTTACCCCCTGCCAGCCCAGGCCAATTTTCAGCTTTCAGCCTTCATCAGTTGCACGATCATGCAGCACTGTACCCACATGACATTTTTATCATTTTTTTCACACAATTAGAGATTTCTTTCGGTGATATTTAATCACCACTGGGTTTTTTATATTTTGTTACATAAACAAAAAAAAGGCAGAAAATTTTGAAAAAAAATGTGTTTTTTTTAATTGTGTTATAAAAGTTTGCAAATAAATAATCTTTCTTCATATATTGAGGCCAAAATGTATTCTGCTACATTTCTTTAGTGAAAATGACCCAAATCAGTGTTTATTATTTAGTCTGTGGGAAAGTTATAGGGTCCACAAACTATGGTGTGTGTGTATATATATCTATACACACTATATTACCAAAAGTATTGGGACGTCTGACTTTACACGCACATGAACTTTAATTGAATCCCAGTCTTATTCCATAGGGTTCAATATTGAGTTGGCCCACCCTTTGCAGCTATAACAGCTTCAACTCTTCTGAGAAGGCTGTCCACAAGGTTTGTGTCCATGGGAATGTTTGCCATGGGAGTGCCTTTGTGAGGTCAGACACTGATGTTGGATGAGAAGGCCTGGCTCACAGTCTCCACTCTAATTCATCCCAAAGGTGTTCTATCAGGTTGAGGTCAGGACTCTGTGCAGGCCAGTCAAGTTCCTCCACCCCAAACTTGTTCATCCATAGCTCTATGGACCTTGCTTTGTGCAGCTGTCAGTGGAAGGAGTTATGTCCCATCATTGGTGTCAGTGGAAGGAATTTTGTCCCATCACTGGTGTCCGTGGAAGGAATTATGCCCCATCATTGGTGTCAGTGGAAGGAATTATGCCCCATCATTGGTGTCAGTGGAAGGAATTATGCTCCATCATTGGTGTCAGTGGAAGGAATTATGCCCCATCATTAGTGCCAGTGGAAGGAATTATGCCCCATCACTGGTGTCAGGGGAAGGAATTATGCCCCATTGTTGGTGTCAGTGGAAGGAATTATGCCTCATCATTGGTGTCAGTGAAAGGAGTTATGCCCCATCACTGTTGTCAGTGGAAGGAATTATGCCTCATCATTAGTGTCAGTGGAAGGAATTATGCCCCATCACTGGTGTCAGTGGAAGGAAGTATGCCCCATCATTAGTGTCAGTGGAAGGAATTATGCCCCATCACTGGTGTCAGTGGAAGGAATTATGCCCCATCACTGGTGTCAGTGGAAGGAATTATGCCCCATCATCAGTGTCAGTGGAAGGAATTATGGCCCATCATTAGGGTCAGTGGAAGGAATTATGCCCCATTGTTGGTGTCAGTGGAAGGAATTATGCCCCGTCGTTGGTGTCAGTGGCAGGAATAATGCCTCAAAGTCCAGATAAAGGCAAGCAAAGGACCAAATCTGGCCCCAGGGCCGAATTTTGGAGACCACTGCCATAGACCACTGTCTGCATTCAGGTTCACTCACCCACACCTGAACATCTGTCAAATTGAGATCTGTCAAAGTGGCTGGCATACACTTACATGGGCTACCTGCCCATGTCGCTTCTATAGCCGCAAGAGATAATCACTGTCTCCTGGCAGGGACAGCTTCCCCTGCTCGCCCCCGCCAGGAAAAGACAATGGTCCAGTACGAGGGATTCCCTCATCAACACTGTCTGTGTTGATGGGGGAATCAAGCTAATTTCTTTCCTGCAACCCTTGGTTACAGGAACATAATTCGCTTTGTGTATGGCCGGCCTAAAGAACTCCACCTGCTGATCTTCACCAATCCAATCTGTTGCTCCATCAAAGGCTTTGGTAAATACCATGCGCTTCCCAGTGTTGTAAAGAATCTCCGCCTATAACGCAGCCCTATAAGTAGGGTTTTTCCCTTAGAAGAGCACTCGTTGCATCGCTCGGAATGGTCTATTGGGGCAGAATAGGCTTGCATATCATTCCAAAGCCATGACAAAGCAAAGGGTTTATTCCTCATTTATGGACATACTTCCTCATTGGATCACTAATGCATACTATGGTGTTTCTTCTTTTTGTCTCGTATTAGGAAGTACGGTATGTATAAAGGTAAAGTAGTCTTTAAAAAGGGAATAGGCTTCATAGGAAACTTTGAGACAATAATATATACAGTATATATAGTGTTACAAAATATATGTCTATGTTTCTATTCTTGGTATTTTGAAACATATGACTATCATGCGCATTCAGTTTTATTTCCCCTTTCATTCTTATTCATGCCTGTTACTAAGATTTCTCTTGTGATTTTCATGTACCTTGTCGTTTTATCAGAGGTCCTGAAAATTGGATGAATGTCTCTGCTTTAGGCCCCTTTCACACTTGTGCGACTTGGGACTGCAGAGTCGCATGACAAGTCATACCCCATGATTTTCAATGAGTACCATTCATATCTGTGCGACTTCAAGTCGCAGCGACTTCAAAGTAGTCCCTACACTACTTTGGTCTGACTTTGATGCAACTTGAGGTCCATAGACCTCAGGATTACACGGGCATTGCTTCAAGTCGCATCAAAATCCCAGCAAAATTGTGTGGCTTTCAAGTCGCACAAGTGTGAAAGGGACCTAAAGTGACTGTCCAGCCAAACCTTTTTATTTTTTTAGTTTGCGATAGAGTGGGAAGAAATTAGAATCCATGTCTAGTTTTCACTGCTATCCAGGACTGCATTAGAGAGAGCACCCCTATCCTAACTTACTGTTTTCCTGAACAGGAAATGAGTGAAATGCATACTGTATATATACACTTACATTAGATGTACACTTATTTACATGTATTAAACCCCAAAACAAAAATGTATTAGGCTTGGTTCACATATGTCTGGCCACGGTTTAATTGCGATTTTTAAAAGGAGTCCGGTGCAGTTTCGTCCACCAGTTCAGATGCTAATTTTTACTTGAAATCGCACCTGAATTGGACTGAAAAAGGACTCTTTTTAACCGCTTGCCGACCAGCCACCACTGATATACGGCGGCAGGTTGACACGAGCCCACGAATTGCCTTACCAGTACGGCGGTTCACTTAAGAGATCTAGGGGGCAAGCCCACGCCGCCGGAGCTGATGCGTGTGGCCAGTGGCCGTGATGTCCACCAGCCACTGATCCCCATTCGTTCAGAGGAGTAGAGAGAGATCCCAGTGATCGGGAACAGCGATCGCTCTCCTCCTCCAGTCAGTACACTCCCCCCACAGTTAGAAACACCTCCCAGGGAACACATTTAACCCCTTGGTCACCACTAGTTATAACCCCTTCCCTGACAGTGTCATTTATACAGTAATCAGTGCATCTTTATAGCACTGATCGCTGTGTAAATGTCACTGGTCCCAAAAAAGTGTAAAAAATGTCCGATCTGTCCACCGCAATGTCACAGTCCCGCTAAAAATCGCAGATCACCGCCATTACTAGTAAAAAAAATAAATAATAAAAATGCCATAAATCTGTCCCCTATTTTGTAGATGCTATAACTTTTGCGCAAACCAATCAATATACACTTATTGCGATTTTTTTTTTTTTTTGTACCAAAAATATGTAGTAGAATATATATCAACCTAAACTAATTCATTTTTTTACATTTTTTTTTTTTTTGGATATTTATTATACAAAAAGTAAAAAAATTGGGTTTTTTTTTTCAAAATTGTCGCTCTTTTTTTGTTTATAGTGCAAAAAAAATTAAAAACGCAGAGGTGATCAAATACCACCAAAAGAAAGCTCTATTTATTGGGGGAAAAAAGACATCAATTTTGTTTGGGTACAGCATCGCACAACTGCGCAAATGTCAGTTAAATTGACGCAGTGCCGCATCCCAAAAAATGGCCTGGTCATTAAGGGGGTAAATCCTTGCGGGGCTGAAGTGGTTAAAAAAGGACCGTGATTGTAAACGATCACCTTGTAAAACAACCCATTCAGTTTAAAACAGAAATGAAACGCAAAACATCGGTGTATAGCTATATAAAAAATAAATGAAAATACTTTTTTTCCTCTTTTTTATAAATGATCACATCCCCTCTGTTCTCAGCTGCATAAGAGCTGGGGGAAGAGAGACAGCAGCACACAGATCTTCCCAGTGAATAGCCGTGCAGGGGGAGGTGTAAGGACAAGTCTGATCATTGAAGGAGAGTTTCCAGCATAGCTAGAGAACTGACCACGAAGTGTTCTACTGCTTATTATGGTCAGTTTTAATAGGAAAGCAGAGAGACGGTCAGGGACACGAGGGATTTCACATATAGGAAGCAATACAAACAGGAGACTTTCTCATACAAGTACATGGTACAGCAGGCACATATCAGGAATATGAAATGTTGGGGTAACGAATGCTTTATTAATTCCAAAAGGAAAAAACAGTTTGCTGTAATTGCCATCTAAATCTGCTATAGCATCTAAAGCTGGGTATGCACACATTTAACCACTTCCTTACTGGGCACTTAAACCCCCCTACTGCCCGAACCAATTTTCAGTTTTCAGCACTGTCGCTCTTTGAATGACAATTGCGCGGTCGTGCAATGTTATACCCAAACAAAATTTGCGTCCTTTTTTTCCCACAAATAGAGCTTTCTTTTGGTGGTATTTGATCCCCTCTGCGTCATTTCTGATCGCCGCTATAAACAAAAAAAGAGCGACAATTTTGAAAAAAAAACAATATTTTTTACTTTTTGCTATAATAAATATCCAAAAATAAAAAATAAAAAAACAAATTTATTCATCAGTTTTGGCCGATATATATTCTTCTACATATTTTTGGTAAAAAAAATCGCAATCTGCGTTTATTGATTGGGTTGCGCAAAAGTTATAGCGCCTACAAACTATGGACATTGATTTATGGCATTTTTATTTTATTTTATTTTTTTACTGGTAATGGCGGTGATCTGCGATTTTTATCGGGAGTGCGATATTGGGGCGGACATGTCGTACGTTTTTGACACTTTTTTGGGACCAATGACATTTATACAGAGATCAGAAATTTAAATGTCCACTGATTACTGTATAAATGTCATTGGCAGTGAAACGGTTAACCAGCAGGGGGCAGTGAAGGGGTTAAGAAATGTTCCCTGGGTGTGTTCTAACTGTGGGGGGGTGGAGCTGGTCGGGACATAACAGATCTAACTGATCCCAGTGACAGGGATCAGTAGATCTGTCATGTCCCATTCACAGAACGGAGAACCGCCGTGTTTACATCGGCGGTTCCCCGTTCTGAGGCTGCTACAGGTGATCGGCGGGTCTCAGGCGGACATCGAGTCCGCCCGACCCGCGGACACGCCCATGCAGCGTGCGGCGGCCGCGAGAGTGCGCCGCCGCAGGCTGCGAGTGCGCGCGGGGGGCGCGCAAGGGGGAGGACGTCCATGGACGTCCTCCCGGATTTTCAGAGCCGCGCTGTAGCCGTCTTTTGGCTATAGCGCGGTTCTGTACAGGTTAAATGTAGCTAGTTCAGCAGGATTCAGCCAAATTTCGGTTCATGTGTACACTTCTCTGTTCAACAGAAGTCGGTCTTCTGTTTAACAGTCCTGCTGGAAAACCAGCTTTTGATCAGCCATGACAGCCAATGGATGCAGCGCTGATCTATGTATTCGGACCAGCGGGGGAGTCCCTGCTGTCACAAGAGAATAGGGCAGCAGGGGAGATCCCTGCATCCGCATCCCTTGCAGGGTGAAGTTTATTTTTTCATTCAACCTGCTGGCTGAATGAAAAAAAACTCTACGTATATACTTAACACTATCCCCTACATAGATTAAGAACTCTTTTATCTCTTTTACATGTATACAGTGCAGAGGGGCGGGGCCTCTGACCCGGGCAGCTAATAGGCTGCAGTGCACAAGCAAATTGCTCTGCTTGTACTGAACAGAGCAGCCAGGTCAGAAGCCCTCCCCTCTGCACTGTATACACATAAAAGATAGTCCTGCTAGCCACATGGAGATCCCCCGGTGACAGAACTGTCATCCGCCCCCCCTCCTGCAGGCACCAGGAGGATCATGAGGTATGAGGGGGGGTCTGCTCTGGTAGATGGGGGGTGTCTGCACTGATAGATGAAGGGGGTCTGCACTGAAGAGGGGGGGTCTGCTCTGATAGGGGGTTGCACTTATAAAGGGGGGTCTGCTCTGATAGAGGGGGGTCTGCACTGAAGGAGGGGTCTTTTCTGAGGGAGGGAGGTCTATGATGACGGAGATGGGTCTATACTGAGGGGGCTAAATACTGCAGGAGGAGGGCCTGTTAGGGTTGCCAAATCATCCCTTTAATCCAGGACACACATGAATTACACAGGTTCTGTGGCTGATTTAATGCAGATAAGGCACCAAGTGAGTTTAATTACCACCTTAATCAGCCACAGAACCTGTGTAATTAATATGTGTCCTGGATTAAAGGGATGATGTGGCAACCCTAGGGCCTGTATTTAGTAGGGGGTCTATACTGAGGAGGGACTATAGTTGGTGGCTGGGATGACAACATGCTTTTCAGCACCGGGTGACACCGACCCTAGTGACGCCACTGATAGAATCTTTAAGAATAAAGTGCTTTAGGCTAGTAAGCAAACTTGAAAATTCTGACCTCTTCAACCTTGATTTTAAAAGAAATCTGTAAATTCATGCCAGTTGTCATGTGAGCTATTAGACTCTGGCTTTGCAGTGCAGCAGTCTCCATGGCAATAAGGATATTTAGTTCCATGTACTGTATCCATACCATTATATTATTATGATAATGCTCTTTATTCTCATACTATGTGAGATCTAGGCATTCTATTACAATGGAATGAAAGGACGTGCACATTGCAGTGTACTATTGATAACATCCTTGTGGGATCTCATATAAACCAGCAGCAGAAACTGCTGCCATATTACATTAAATGTACATTTGTTTTCAGATGAGCCATTGCCAATTGTCATTCATGGAGAAGAAAGTGGAGAACAGAGCAGCAGAAACCTCAGTATAGGAATGAGAAAAGTGCTAGCAAAATCTTGGAATAAGATTCATTCTTTTCAACTTGCAATAAGAAAACTGAACCCTGCACTCTGTATGTAGCCCACTCCTCAACCCTGCACTCTGTACACAGCAACCCTCTGAACCCTGCACTCTGTATGTAGCCCACTCCTCAACCCTGCACTCTGTACACAGCAACCCTCTGAACCCTACACTCTGTATGTAGCCCACTCTTCAACCCTGCACTCTGTACACAGCAACCCTATGAACCCTGCACTCTGTAGCCCACTCCTCAACCCTGCACTCTGTACACAGCACACCTCTGAACCCTGCACTCTGTATGTAGCCCACTCTTCAACCCTGCACTCTGTACACAGCAACCCTATGAACCCTGCACTCTGTATGTAGCCCACTCCTCAAGCCTGCACTCTGTACACAGCACACCTCTGAACCCTGCATAGCGTATTCCTGAACTCCCCCTCCGCACTCCTGGTATTTATCTCCCCTCTGAGATACTCCTGCTGTTGCAATTTGACCACACCCACTGTTCAATGCGGTTCGGTGGGGGGGGGGGGGGCTGGGTGGTTGAGTTCCTGCACCCATTCTCTGAGGAAAAAAGGAAAAAAGCCCTGGATAAATTTACATAGTCTTACAGATACAACATTTGAGGACAACTATAATGCTGAAATTGAATTTGACACCCTTGGTCTAAGCCTAGTGGCTGAATCAATCAACTTCTGGGCTTGTGATTTTACAACAGTGCGCCTGCAAATTGCTTTTCAGAGGCATTTGAAAGGCAGTGAAGAGGTGATATACGCTTCCCCACGGCATGTTTTAACACCCTATATGATACACTATGCTGCAACCATGTGTATTGCACACGGTTGTGGGGTGGTTGCAGCGTTGCTCCATTCACTTGAATGGGTCGCATTCAGACAGCAGTAATGCCTGCTGAATGAGTCAGGGAGTTTGTTTCCTGTCATGGCATGTGCACACCCCTGGCCTCTGCCTTTCCAGCTTAAAGCAGTATTAAACCAAAGAACAAACTTTTATTTTATTACACCTTATCAGCTTTTATATGTGGAGGCTGCATTTGTTTTCTTTTTTAGGCTTTCTTTCCATTATCACCTGCTGGTCAGGCCAGTAAGTCTGTTGTTTTTCAACAGAACAAGCTGCCCTCCAGATATAGCAGTTTGAGGATAGAGAAAAATAATTTACCACTGACAGGGGTGCTTACAATGACCAACTTTTTGTATTCATGCAAAACCTTTTTCCCAAAAGGAAAAAAAACTTTTTCTGTAACTGCTTATAAAGTGTTAGCTGGAGTTTGGCTTCAATTTATTAGTGTATCTAAATATGCTAGTGCATCTAATACTCCCCTCCCCCAGGCTGACAATGCTGCTGTCTAAAGGTGTCTCTGTTGCCCCTGTGGGGGCGCTCTAATACAGCAGGTGTGTTACTGGCCAGATCAACAAGTGAAAACTGAGTGGAAAACGCCTAAAAAGAGAAAACGAATGCCTCGAACACACGAGTCGACGATCGTATACAACAGGTCGTACGAACGACCGTTGTATGCGAAATAGATCGTTAGTATGCGCGATTAGAACAGCCGACGTATGACGGTCGTACAACAGGAGTTGTATGAGCAAACTAGAAAACTTTGGTAGTACCAACAAGCGGTCATACGACTGTTGTATCGCGTGTACAGAGAAGTTGGTCCAACATGTTGTATTGTGCAAAACACGCATGCTCAGAAGTCAGGAACGGCCAGACACAAATTACATGCACCTGAACTTTCTCTTTATACGTTCATAACACGTCACTACGTTCGGCTTGGTCGTACGATCGTGTAGTGCATGTCAGTATGCTAGATACAACAGCCAACATACGATCTGGTCCGTTCGGTCGTACGACCGTCAAACCGTGTGTTCGAGGCTTAACATAGCCACTACATCTAATGATTGGTAAGCTGCACTATAATACATTTTTGGTTTAAATGTGCTACCACTTTAACAGGGAGTGGTTGGGGGTGGTAAAAGCTCAACTGCACGTTTTTTTATTGCCCTTCATCTGTAAGGGTAAAGAAGGGCTACGAGCCTGTTCACACAGGGGCGACTTGCGCTCCCACTTGAGTTGCCTCAAGTTGCCCCAAGTTGCTTGACATCTGAAATCCCATTGAAGTGAATGGGAGCCGTTATAATATACACTACTGAAGTCGCTCCGACTTCAAGGCGACTTCAGAAAAGGTTCCTGTACTACTTCAAGGTGACTTCTATCCGACTTGTGCCCATACAATTCAATAGAAGTCGCCTTCAAGTTGGATCACCCATCTATATTAAAGCGAATTTACAGTTTTTTTTAAAAAAATTTTTATGGCAACCCCCCTCCCTCCCTTCTCTGATTGGCCACAGGCAAAGTCACCTGGCATGAAGTCGCGCTGTAAGTTGCCTGAAGTCGCCTTGGGGTTGCGCTGAAAGTCGCCTAGCAAAGCCTGCCTAAGTCGGATCGCCTTTGTGTGAATGGGCTCTAAGAGTGTTCACTAGCAGTCCAGGGCTACAAAATGCATAATTTGTAACACCATTTGCATATCCTGTGACTCTGGCATCTGTGTGTAGACTGAGTTAATGCAATGTAACAATCTCCAAATGTAACTTGTGACCAAGTTTACAGACTTTCATGTAATACCAGACACGCATGCAAGAGCACAAATGGCTTCTTTTAGAGTCAGGAAACCATGTCAATGTCACTCTAAAAACAGGCACCAGAATTCTTACATGTATGCACGTCTTGGTTGCCGATATCCAAAATCTGTTCACTGAAGGGAAGAGCTTGTTACACATACTTAGACCCCATCACCTAAAATAATAGCCACTTTTGGTGGTCTTTAGCAGCCTCCAAGGCTGCTGCTGGGGCTGTATCCCAGGCCATTCCAACAGTAAATTCATGGATATGTATGGAGCAGCTCCTGGAAAAAAGCACCTGGCCAGTAAGCTTGGGTGCCATTCAGAGAATGCTTTTGTAGCCCTCTTTTGGGGGGGTTATAAGAAATGGCCTCCCTAGACAGGAAATTGACTTAAACTTGTAAGTAAATAAGAGAACTAGAATCTTCCATAAGTGGAAGCGTGAGAACAATAATAAAGTTGGTAGTGTCTCCACCCAGGACAGGTCTTCTGTGAGCAGAGGGGGCTCCCTTCCTGGGAGATGAACCAGTAACCTAATCAAAGTAATTGAAAGGAGATGAACTATTGCAACTAGCATATAACATTAACTAGGGATGCACCAATGCAGGTTTTTGAAGAACGAATATGAGTAGTCGAGTACCAATACTTTTTATCAAGTACTCGTCGATACCAATTGCCGATACCTATTTTACAGGAGCAGTGCAGGAAACTGCATGTGATTCGAACAGGAATCACAACACATTCCTGTTCAAATCACACGTGATTCTTTGCAGTGCGATTGGAGCCCATTTATTTTGTATGGGCTCAAATCGCACAGCACAAAAAAGTATCGGTTTTAGTATCGGAGCATTTGCACAAGTACAAGTACTCATGCAAATGCTTAGTATCACCACTGATATGATATTGGTGCAACCCTAGCATTAACCATAAATATATAGATTCACACTAGTATGGAAATAATACAAGCATTATATAAGCGGGAATTAATATTACTACATACATCCAATGTACAAGCAGGTATTATCAGTAAAGGATCCCACAGAAGTCCTGGTAGATTTGTGCACATATGCCTGTGTATATATAGTTACCTCCAAATGAAGCAAAGTTTCAGTTGCAGGGGATGATCACAATGCAGCATCCGCCTTCGTGTCCGAGACCTGGACACAAGATAGGAACTGATGGGGAGATCCTCCAACCTTTGTCCAACCAGCCTGGAACGCAGATTCCTACCAGCAGAAACCATTGTGTAGCACTGGAACTCAGATCTATTCTGCGCTTTAGTCCCTAGGAGTTTTTAATCTGACTTTCAACCAGACCACTGGCTACCAGAAGTGGCCATCAGACGCCTAACCTGGTTCTAGCCAATGTTGGTTATCATGCCCTGAGCTAAAACTAGCTATAGAATCCCAGACCAGAAGGGACAGGGTTGACTAAAATAGCAGCAGCTGTATATAGATTCTATTGCAATTAACAGGTTCACCTACTAATATACAGCAAGATGACCACTATATACATACAGTAGCAGTAATAATGTTTTGAAAGAAGGTGTATTGCAGCTTCAAGAGAGAAGGGACTAATATCAAGTTTATACAGATATTTGAATGACTCTTCATTATATGAGAAGACCAAACCAATGATATAGTGGGAACGGGATTTGGAGTGCACATTCTCAATAAAAGAATGTCAGGACATGATAAACAATTTAAGAAAATTTTAACAAACCATTTCCAAAATATCACAAATTACAGATAAGAGTATATCTTTTACACCACAAATGTGTTTACTATAATCCTAATACCAAACATCTCGTTATCACACAACAGACTGATTCACATACTATTCAGCTCCATTCAATGGATGATAGCCTACAATTGGCGTTCAACCTCTCTCCCATGGTCACAGGTCATGTCCAGAATGGATAGTATCAAACTCACAGACAGAATACATCAAATTTTGTTGAATAACTTAGACAAATTTTATGATAAATGGAGAGTTTGGGATATTGTATCAGTTTAATAATAAGAATTCTAATTTGTGAATACTATTACCTATTACCTTTGCTTATGTATTTACAGTACATGTTAACCACTTGCCGACCGCAGTATGACGGCGACAGAGTGGCTTGATATTGCAAACCGCCGTCATATGACGGTGGCCGCAATGTCTCTCACTGTGAGCGCGCGCGCGCCGCCGGTGGCGCGCTCACTGTGTTCAGGGGGGGCCAGGGAGCAGGTAGGGCGGATTCGATCACCACCGGCTACCCGTGATGCCCCCCCCCCCGCAGTGAAAGAACGGAGGTCCGTGTAAGTAAACACGGATCTCCGTTCTGTTAGAGGGGGAAGGGCTGTGATCACAGGCTTCCTGTATATGGAAGCCATGATCACTCCCTTCCCTAAGCCAGACCAGCCCACATACAGTTAGAACACGCCCAGGGAACGCAGTTAACCCTTAGAGTGTCCCCTCCAGGTTAACCCCTTCACTGGCAATGGCATTTACACAGTAATCAGTGCATTTTTATAGCACTGATCACTGTATAAATGCCAATGGTCCCAAAAAAGTGTCAAAATGGTCCGACGTGTCCGCTGCAATATCGCAGTACCGCTAAAAATTGCGGATCGCCGACATTACTAGTAAAAAATAAAAAATAAATAAAAACCCCAGAAATTAATTCTCATCATCCGTAAACGCGGCAACTTTTGAGCAAACCAATCAATAAGCGCCGATTGTGATTTTTTTTTTTTTTTTACCAAAAATATGAGGAAGAATATAAATCGGCCAAAACCGATGGAAAAAAATGTTTTATATATATTTTTTTGATTTGTATTTTAGCAAAAAGTAAGAAATTTGGGTTTTTTTGAAAAAATGTCGCTCTTCTTTTGTTTATAGCGGCAATCAGAAATGACGCAGAGGTGATCAAATACCAGCAAAAGAAAGCTCTATTTGTGGGAAAAAAAGGACGCAAATTTTGATTGGGCACAACATCGCACAACCGCACAATTGTCAGTTAAAGCGACGCAGGGCCGAATCGCAAAAAGTGCTCTGGTCCTAAAGTGGGAAATCCTTCCGAGGCTGAAGTGGTTAAAATACCTGTTTCATTGTATAAAATACTGACCTTCGAAATAAAAGTAAAGTTTGTAAACAAAAAAAAAAAATAATAATAATTATAGGACACAGATACTCTGTCTGCCACAAGGATTTAGTTGCGCACTCAAGAAGCTATGGGCAGCTGCTGTTAAACTATTAGAACAGAGGAATATCTGTATAATAGTCCCACATTAAAAAATACCCATACAGATGTCATATGCATCATACAGGATGCAGGGACAGAACTATCAGAGCCACATAACTGCCAACCCTTCCACCAATTTACAGCATTGAGAACCCTCAGAATCACATCATTGCCTGTAAACAATTTGTCTCCAAATCCCCACATTGTGTAATGCTGCCTGTGCCCCTGTCAAAGAGAATCACCCTATTTATTTATCCTGTTGACCATTATCATCAAAAGTGAAGGTAAAAGAAAGTCCCAATTTTTTGGGTTGTCAGGAATAGAGGGGATCTCTTACAAAGGGGACACTAGTTTCAGTGACTCTGGTGACAACCAGGAATGCCCTTGCTTTGGAAGGGATTTCTTCTCACTTCCTGTGTGGCTATGGGACAGGAAGTGAGGTGGCATCTCCACAATGGGACAGAAATAAAAAAATGTTTCCTGTCTAATCATTGCAAGATGATCTACCTTTTCTCTCAATAATACCGATTGTATCTGTTTTTTGTATTCTGTATACACTGCCGCCTTAATAAACCTGCTTTAAAGTAATAGCAAAGTTTTTAGTTGGACTGACATTTGCTTTATAATATAAATGAATATTACATAAGAGGTGGCTCAGCTACCCTCTCTGCCTTTATCTCTCTTTATGGTTATTACTCACCACTGTGATATAATGACAGTGATCACTCATCACCCCAAAGCGTTTGATAAATCTGCATCACTGTGCAGTCTGATGAGACCAAAGTTCAGATATTTACCGTATATTTCTGATTAGCTAAGAGTGGCTGAGAGTTCTATACAATGTACTGTAACAGAGTCTGACAGTTAAGGGGATCACAGGAGACTGACATCCAGAAAGATTTTGGTACCACAGACTCACTATTTAAATAAAAGCCCAGGCCGTAATGTCTGGTTTACACTAGTGCGATTTCAGATTTGACTTAAAGTGGTAGTAAACCCTCCTATCATTTTCAGCCAAGGAAGCTGCCATCTTTGCCTCTGTTTAATCTACAACTGCCATGATGCTGCACATGTGATCAGCTATGACACCAGCCATTGGATGGTTTGACAGTTTGGTTTAGAGCACAACCAATGGAAGCGTTACATTTCCGGCACGTGCCGGAAATGTGACTGGTTTTTAACCTGTTAAATGCATGGGTTTACTACCACTTTAAGTCACAGAGAATCACATGACAATGAAAATGACATTGTTTTCTATGGTGCCTGCTTACATAAATGTACCAAAGCACAGAGCTATTTTGGAAAAGGGTCTTTTGCTCTTGATGCGATTCCGGAACGTTTCTAGCCCCCATAGAATATGCAAACCACATCCAAGTAGCATCCAAGTTGCATCACATCACAGTCAAATCAAAACCTAATCACAGCAGTGTGAACCTAGCCTAAAAGAAAGCCGTGTAGACTATTTAAAGACACAGACCACCAGAATGGTAAGTTACCATTGTGTCTTTAAATGCTGCCCTTTTGCTGTTCCTTGGCCACTGCAGGTATTGGATACTTCTGGATAGAGAATATGGGCTACTATTGCCACAAACTGTATGTCCTCTCACTGGCTTATGTCACTTTAGGATGTACCTACAGGTGTCTGACGAAGGGGTCCTGTGTGGCCTCCAAATGTGGCACATTTACTGATTGCTTTAATAAATGTTTGGCCATTATCTTGAAGATCCATTCTGTGCTGACGATATATGCTTTGATTTGCAATGTTACCACTCACCAGTAGTAGTTGCTTCAGCACCCACCCACCCCTTGCCATTTCCAGGTACATGTGTGATGGAAACATTACATGTGGTCAATAACAGGAACCACAGCATGAAGCAGGGGTAGCCGGTGTCTTCCTGCAAGATTTTAATTTGATGAAAGGACCTCTTTAAAATCCCTTTAGCGACTGAGGGTAAAACAAATGTTAATGCCTAAGCATAATTTATCAACTTTGACATGTGTTAGTAAAACTGTACATATAATCGCAACTACTTTGTGTATACTGGTGGATTATACATTGTTTTTTTTCTAGAGAAATTGGGCTTTCGTTTGGTAGTAAATAGTAACTAGTAAATAGTAACAGATATCTCCTGAGATATATATATATATATATATATATATATATATATATATTGTTTGTGTTTGTATATATATATATTTATAATTTTTTTTTTTTTAATGTAGCTGTGTATTTCTTGCTATTACCATACAGTAATCTACCACCCAAGAGCCACCCAAAATAAAAATCCGTCTAGTTCAACCAGAACAAAAAAATCATTCAATTCCATATACACAATCCTTCACCCACAGTTGATCCAGAGGAAGGCAAAAAAAAAACACCAAAGCATGACCCAATTTGCTACTGCAGGGGAAAAAAATCCTTCCTGATCCCCCTAGAGACATGGATCAACTTTATCTATAAATGTCAGTACCCAATGTTTTGTACATTTAGGAAAGAATCCAGGCCTTTTTTAAAGCATATCTACTGAGCTGTCCAGAACCACCTCTGGAGGAAGTCTATTCACATTCCACTCTTACTGTGAAGAAATCCTTCCATATTTGGAGATTAAATTTTCCTCTAGACGTAAAGCGTGCCCACTTGTCCTCTGTGATGACCTTAAAGTGTGTAACTCACTATATGGACCACTTATGTATTTGTACATATTGATCATATTCCCCCTTAATCTCCTCTTTTCAATAGAGAATACATTCAGTTCCTCTTATCTTTCCTCATAGCTGATCTCCTCCATGCTATCAGTTTAGTTGCCCTTCTCTGCACTTTCTCCAATTGCCCTGATATCCTTTTTGAGAACTGGTGCCCAAAACAGAACTGCATATTCCAGATGAGGCCTTACTAATGATTTGTACATGGGCAAAATAATGTCTCTATCTCTGGAGTCCATACCTCTCTTAATACAAGAAAGGACTTTGCTCCCTTTGGAAACCAGCTTGGCATTGCATGCTATTATTAAGCTTATGATCTACCAAAACCCCCAGATCCTTCTCCACTATGGATTCCCCCAGTTGTATTCCCCCTAGTATGTATGATGCATGCATATTCTTAGCCCCTAAGTTCATAACTTTACATTTATAAACCTCATTTGCCCCACAGTTGCCCAATTAAACAGCGCATTGAGGAGTGTCTTGTAAATTGGAGACATCCTGTAAGGATGTTATTCCACTGCATAGCTTGGTGTCATCTGAAAACACTGAAATTGTACTTAGACCCTATATCATTTATAAAGGTATTAAAAAGTAAGGGTCCCAACACTGAACCTTGAGGTACACCACTGATAACCTTAGACCATTCAGAGTAAGAATCATTAACCGCTATCTATCCATTTACAAACTGATCTTTCCAAGCCTGTAGACTTTACCTTACACATTAGCGGTGTGTAGGGAACTGTGTGAAGCACTTTTGGAAAATCCAAGTATACCACGTCCACAGCCACCCCTCTGTTTTACTTGCCTCCTCATAAAAGGAAATCAGGTTTGTTTGACAACTTCTGTCTTTCATGAATCCATGCTGTCTGTTGCTTAAAATATTTTTTCGAGCAAGAACTCTTCTATATGGTCTTTTATTAAACTCTCCAGTATCTTCATGACCATAGAAGTTAAATTAACAGGTCTATAGTTACTTGGTAAAGACTTTGATCCCTTTTTAAATATGGGCACCACATTGGCCCTAAGCCAATCCAGTCAGTAACGAGTCCCTAAAACCTATAACAATGGCTTTGAAATGACAGAGCTCAATTCTTTAAAGATCTGTGGGTGGATGCCATCTGGTCCAGGTGCTTTATCCACCTTTATTCTGTAGGATTATTTCTGGACCATATCAGTTTTGAGCCATTGTGGATCATTTGGGGCTGTGTCAATAACATCCTCATTATGGACATGCTCCTTTGTATACACTGAGCTGAAGAGAAGAAAATTTGCCTCCTCTTTGTCCCCAGTCACCCACTCCAGATTATTTTGTAAAGGGCCTACATGCTCATATCTGACCTTTTGCTATTAATTTATTTGAATAATTTTTTGGGGTTTGTCCTATTTTTTGCAATCTATCATTCGTTTTGAATTTTTGCATCCTTGATTTCCTTTTTACATATTCTGTTATATTGTTTGTAACACCTAAACAATGATAGTGTTCCTTCATTTTTTATTTTTAGCCTTTTAAACTGATTGCCCATGGGAATATGTTTTGCAGTGAGATCACATACAGTCTTTTTGAAGAATTCCCATTTCTATTCTGTGTTCATCGATGCCAATATTCCCTCCCAGTCTAAGTCTTGGAAAGCAGCCCTCATCCTTGAAAAAATTGCTCTTAAGTGTATTTATCTTTCCCATGTGTGTTTATTTCTTACAGCTAACATTAAATGAAATCATGTTATGGTCACTGCTAACCAGATCTTCTTTTATATAAATATTGGTAATAAGCTCTGCATGGTTTGAGATTACCAGGTCCAGCAGAGTGTCATTCCTAGTCGGGGCCTCTATTAACTAGATCATAAAATTGTCTTATAATAGGTTTATACATTTCTGCCCTTTAACTGTCCCAGCAGTGCCATTACTCCAGTCAATTTCCGGGAAGTTAAAATCCCCCATTATATCACTGTCCTAGCCCTTGCAGCCCTTTCCATCTGTGCAAGGAGCTCAGTCTCCACCTCCTCATTAACACTGGGAGGTCTATAACAAACTCCAATGATAACCTTTGTAGGATGCACCCATGTACAGTTCCACCCATAATGCTTCAGACTCATCACACTCTCCATCAACTAGGTCCTCTTTCACACTCGCTTTGAGAACACTTCTCACATAGAGACAGACACCACCACCCCTCAGTTTTACCCTATCTTTCCGAAAGAGAGCATAGCCAGAAATATTAATAGCCCAGTCATTTGAAGAATGAAGCCAAGATTCAGCAATACCAATTAAATCATAGTTCTCCCCAGCACCAGATATTCCAACTTTTTCCACATTTTGCGTGGCAGACTTCTGCATTGGTAAACAAACACTTTAATGCATTGTCACATTTTGCACACGTTTATTTTTTATTTTAGTGCAAATAGTACCATGTTTTGTACCAAAGATGTGTGTACCCATAGTAGGGCCCAGAAACAATGGTGCCTATTTTGCATTTTTTTTTATCCTGCCTAAAACACACTGCAGTTGATTTACTAAAACTGGAGAGTGCAAAATCTGGTGCAGCTCTGCATAAAAAAACAATCAGCGTTTTTTTTTTGTCAAAGCTTTATTGAACAAGCTGAATTTAAAATTCACCTTCAAGAAATGAACCCCACTGACACTGAAAAAAATGTTTTTCTTCCTGAAATCGCATAAAGAAGTACAAGAACTACTTTTTGAAATCGGTGCGGTGCCACAAGTGCAGCGATTAGGACAGTGCCATTGCCGGCAATTGCTGCTGATTTGGCATGCGATTTGGCATGCGATTTGACCCAGGGCTCACACTAACCCGGGCAAACTATGATCTAGTTTTTTTTTTTTCTTAATTTTTCTATTTCTTATTCTTAATTGTATTTATTTATTTTATACACACTTTTGTTTGTTTATCTCTTTCTTTCCTGCAAGAAGAGAAAGATGCAATGTATCTTTCACTTCATTCAGTAGATGAAATAAACACGGGTGGGCTCACAGTGACTGATCACTATCACAGTGCTATCACAGCGATCAGGTGACTCTAAAAATGGGACAACCTAATGTTAATTAACATAATGCTATTAAAGAACAGGGAACCAAATCATTCTAGCCTGATATTCCCTAGGTGGGAGTATTACTGAATCACTAACAGTGTTACCAAAGGGACAAACGGAAGCACAGAATTATTTTTATTTAAAGTGTGTTATGTCCAATTGCTAGTCCGCTAGGGGAATTCAATGGCCACTGTTGAAAAGGCCTTTTATTATAATAAATTCATTACAACTAATGTCTACAGGCTATATGGACAACATTATATTAAAGACCTCACACATCTAATAAAGATAAATTTGATTATGTATCCTGTGAACTTTCATGATCCCATGATTTATATATAATGAAAATGGATGTCATATGATTCTGCTCCAGTTATCACGTTAGGTTTTATGTATGCACTGCATATCTATATATATATATATATATATATATATATATAATATTTTTTTTAAAACAGATTTAAATAGTGGAAAGATTGGAAGAAACCATAAACAGTTAAAGTGTTTGTTAACCTAAAAAAAAAAATGGATCCTGTCCCTTTAAAGCATGTTATACAGCACAGTGCTTTTGCTATGTCTTTTGGCCCCCTGTAACACCTGAAATACCTGGCTGATCCTGCCTAGTTCTGCCCTCCCCTTTGTAAACTGACCACAGTGTATCATGACTGCTGAGCCCTGACACTGTGGTCAGTTTATGT
The DNA here is from genome assembly GCA_018402905.1 of Glandirana rugosa. Classification (NCBI taxonomy): domain Eukaryota; kingdom Metazoa; phylum Chordata; class Amphibia; order Anura; family Ranidae; genus Glandirana; species Glandirana rugosa. The sequence continues at coordinate 1,062,614 of BLSH010351680.1, read as the reverse complement.
GCACTCTGTACTCTCCTTTGTCCTCTCCCCCTTCGCTCTCTTCCTGTCTGCCCCTGTGTCAGTGCCCCCCCCTCCGCTCCTGCTGCTCTCATAACTGTTAAACTCGTATATAATCCTGCTGGTTTTTTAATAATAGGAGCTCCTGTCTCTGTGTTTTATTAAAAAAAAATGCCTCATTTACCGTATTGCAGAGCAGCTTCCCACGATCACATGACCAACCAGCTCTCTCTCCTCTCCTCCTCGCATCCCAGCTGACGTCAGTGGTGGAATCTCGGCCCCGCCCACTGCATCTGTCAGCTGGGCAAAGGAGAGAGCCGGCCGGTGATGTGATCGTGGAGAACCGCTCTGAAATACTGTAAAGGAGCCATTTTTTTATAAACACACAGAGACAGGAGCTCCTGTCAATAGAAAACAAGGAGGATTATGCAAAGTTATATGAGTGGGTTAACAGCCACTTTAAGAATTGAGCCAAGCAGGCAGAAAAGGTCTACTGCCAATTGCTGATTTCCAGACACAATACTAACATTTAAAGATTTGCATTTTTTGGTTCTGCAGATTTTCACTACTGATTGACCAAAGTCAATCTGCACTTTGCCCGCCACCCAAGGCTAAGCCACAAGTTTGCTTCATAACCCCTCCCTCATCACTGCAGATACTAAATTCCATAACAGTTTTGTCATCATGAGCAATACTTCACCAACTCACTAACAGTGGAAGTGGTTTAAAAAGGTATGCTCTTGGTTTAATTTGAAAATCAGGGAGATTCTTCCATGACAAAATTTTAACACTTTTTTTAACACTTTTTAACACTAAGTTCCAAATGAAAGGTATGAGAGTCCAAAGGTGGCAGTTGTTGGTTGCTTAGTAGCACCTAAGTATTTTAATGAAGTTCTTCTTTAAGAATAAATATTCTAGCCAATGAAATGAATGGACGCTCAATTGCTAGACACGCCTACATGCGCCTAAGCATATTTGCAAAAATGTGGCTTATGTACAGTTTTGAAGCTGCATTTCTCCCACCAAGAGAGTTTTTAAGGGTCCCAGTGCACATGGGGCCTATTTTGCACATGCAAGTATCAAACATCAATACCTGTCAGATATTATCCCTACCATGTGGGAAATTTACCTTTGGTGCTGGAGGGGATAGGAGTGCCTTCCTATTTATACTTAGACACAATATTTTCCAGCACAAGATGCCTTACTCTCAGCTCTGACATCACTTCATACACCAGCTCAGAGCTAGTCTTCATTGCCGCTAGTTTCCTAATCTGCGAACTGGCAGTAGTTCTTTTTGAATCTGTAGCAGCCATAGTAACAGTTTCTTAAAGGTATGGTTCACCTTTACCAAAAACTGCTTATGTAGGTAGGTAAGAGCAGTCTGTACATAAAAACAAACTGTGCACCTTTGAAGCTGAAAAATGCCCTTTCTGTAGTTGTAGGCCATTTACATTGACAGTAAAAAGGCTGCTGTTTTGATCCACCTCCTCTCCAAGACCTGTGAGTGCCTCAATTCCTGTTTTGGTGTAGGCCAGTTACGTACCTCCTGCAGCCTGACTGAAAAACAGGAATATCTACCTCCCACAACCCCCCCCATCCAGCCTTGTTGCTAGGGCATTGCTAAGACACTCCCAGCTGTTACTGTTCACCTCCGCCATCACAGGAGTGAGCTCTTTCTCTGATTCAAACCTCGCATGTGCTTTCTCTTATGACGCAATAGCTCTGAGATCAGCGTTTGAGAGGTTGTTCCCGTGATGGTGGAGTTGTACAGTAGCAGCTGGGTGTGTCTTAGCAACTACCTAGCAACAAGTCAGGACAGGGAGGTGCCATCTCTGGGGATTTTTCAGTTATGCTTCATGAGGTACGTAAATGGCCTATGCCAGTGATGGCGAACCTTGGCACCCCAGATGCTTTGAAACTAGATTTCCCATGATACTCATACACTCTGCAGTGTAGTCGAGCATCATGGAAAATGTAGTTCTAAAACATCCTGGGTGCCAAGGTTTGCCATCACTGGCCTATACCTATAGCAAGGGCATTATTCAAGTTTGGACAAAGCTGCACAGTTTGGTCAAGCTGCATACTCGTTAGCAGTAAACTCAGCCCCATTTGTGACAGGGGTACACAATGTACAGGTTGCAGTGTTCAGGAGTATGCTATGTACAAGGTGCAGAGTTCAGGGCTACACTATGTACAGGTGCAGAGTTCAGGGGTGCGCTATGCACAGAGTGCAGAGTTTAGGGCTACCCTCCCTCTCCGTATGTAGGTGGCTCTAGTACCACCCTGTGAAGGTGGCTCTATCTACTACCTGTCCGGTATATTTGGCTCTGTTATACTGTACCTCTTGGTGTAGGTGGCGTGCCTTGCAAGAAGATTGTGCTCAGATTCTGGAGATCTATCCCAGCCGTGCCCCACCATGAGGGATCTGTTACATCCGTAAGGCGTTGAAAGTAAAGCTGTCCCTTGTAGGCACCGAAGGGGCGCGGGTGCAGAGGGTGAGAGCCGGAGGTGGTTGAATGGCTGCAAAACTGAGTGGGAGGGCGACAGCATTGTGTTTGACATGTGCCTTACCACATGTGTAGGAAAAACACTGTAGGGTGGTGTCTAAAATGTGAAGAGCTGCACTTGTCTTCTGTTAAGAGATAATATATTGCAAATTATTTGTTTACACACTACACTGGATGGTGGTATATTTATTTGGACTTTTGAGTACATTGTTTTATTTTCTGTACATGGTGGACTGGATTTTTGCATTTTCTTCATTATATTGTGTGTTTTTTTGAGTACAGCCATTCTTTTATGAATTGATTTAGCATGTAATACTACATATCTGTTGGTGTGCTAGCAGCTGAGATCGGATTGCACCCAGTAGTACGATTTCATCTCTTGTAACCAAACTTGCAGCCAGTAATGAAATTTCCTGTAAAAGTTATGTTAGTGGCTCTACATCCACCCCGATTTTACTGGGTGTGGAGGGGGCCCCTTGCCCACCGTCGCCCGGCTCTCTGGTGCGTTTGGGGAGCCCTGTGTAACGAAACCACTGCCACACTCCGCTTGAGTGCTTCAGTCAGAATACCGCTTCCTCCAGTTGGGACATAGGTATCAGATATTACAGCTGCATTTTGCAACCAAGAACTAGGCAGGATTTGTTTGGCTGCAAAGCTGGAACTTCTTTATTTGAAACTCAAACACATATTTTTATATCCCACAGGAGGACATCCCCCCTCCTAATCATGTTACCCTAACAATGCAAACTGTAACCAGAAACATAATTACAACAACCAACATAAACTATAAACATTAGGTTAATTAGCCACCTGGATGACTCAGTGCCCAACCAGACTATTCAGAGATTTAATTCCTGGTCAGACTTCCCGGCCCCTATCATACTGAATACAGTGTACTCTACAATACACATTATTACAGTATAATGTAAGTATAAACACAATCCACAATGGTTTGCTAGCAGACAGACAATAGGGGAGTTAATTAGCACACTAGATCTACTTACAATAAACACATTATAGCAGGCAACACCATATAGGCGACTTGAATTGATGACATCACCATCTGCTTTGAGTCTCACAGTGTGAAGCAGTCACTATTGGTAGTGAGGCAGTTAGGCCCTATACAGGGACCCGAGGCCTAGAGTCCCAGAATCTGTGTGTCTTGGGGAGACATGGACTTGAATCCAAAGTAACATTACTTCAAGGGTTCCCTAGGCATACACCTCACAAAGAGTAGTGTTCCCTTAAAAGCCAGGGCCCATAGTCAGTAGGCAAAAAGCTAGCCTGCAGTCCCCTCCAAAAGCCTCTGTCCCGGGTGAGTCTATCACACCCTGTACCGCTGCAACCTGTACGATCAGCTTAACACAGAGAAGGGGAAGGTACATTGGTTCCTTCGTCTTCTCTGTGACAAATGAAGCCAGAAGCAAAAAGGGGTTTGTCAGTTCCAGTTTCTATTTGTTGTGTACAAGCTAGCTAGGCAAGCATCTGATCAAGCTGATCTCAGTTTGATCACATGCTTTTATTGGCAGAGGAGAGATCTACCCAAGACCCAAGATGTCTTAGAGAACCTGTCACGGGGCATGTTATCATAAGGGATGTTGTGATAGCAATAAAGTTGAATGAAGGTGAAAATAAATTTAAAGAGACAGTGTAAAAGATAAATGCACCGGGCCCCGATGGGTTTCCCCTCCTTTATTATCGTACGTATGCTGCTCATCTAGTGAGTCGATTTATGCAAGCTTACAATGCGCTCCTGGATGGGACTCCTTATTTTCCCACATAGCTTTGATTCCTAAAGAAGGTAGAGATGTGACAGACTGTGCGAATTACTGTTCCATATCTTTATTAAAGCGGTTGTATACTCATCATGGGAAAAAAACAAAACCTGCAAGGCAAAAGCATAATGAGCTAGTATGCACCGTAGTATGAAATACATCAGAACGAAGATCCGACCGGGCGGCTCGGTACCCACAGAGGGAGCTTCCATCTTTTCTTGGGGCTTCCTTCCAGGTTCGCGGCTCCAGCGCTGTGAGTGGCCGGAGCCGCAAGACGTCACTCCCGCACATGCGCGCGGGAGCTCTTTTTTTTGGCGGACTTTCCGGCAAGGTCCAACGCTATGCTATCCGACATCATGGCACATGCGCCGTGACGTCAGCACCTCCTTTCAGGGGTAATATCTCCTAAACTGTACAGGTTTAGGACATATTCATCTTACCTACAGGTAAGCCTTATTATGGGCTTACCTGTAGGCAAAAGTTATAAAAATGGGTATACAACCGCTTTAAACAGGCCTCAAGATCTTTACCAAGATCCTAGCCAACTGTCTGATCTCTTTTGTTCCCAAGTTTGTTCATTATGACCAAGTAGGGGTTGTTCCCACCAGAGAAACCAGAGATGACACGAGTAGGGCCTTAAATCTTATCCACTTGGCTCGGTCTAGGAAAACTCCAATGCTGCTGATTTCAGCGAATGCGGAAAAGGCCTTTGACCGAGTCAACTGTTTTTTTTATGAAACACACAATGCACCTTGGCTTGGGTCCCCATATGTGTCAATGTATAGAGGCAATTTACTTCCATCCATCAGTGGCGGTTCGGGCCAATGAAGCAATTTCTTCTCCCTTCTCCCTGAGCAATGGGACAAGACAGGGTTGTCCGTTATCACCCTTGATATTTGTATCAGTACTAGAACCCTTGCTGGCCCATATTAGAGGTAATCAAGATATAAAGGGCATTGGTGCAGGTGACACACATCACAAAGTTGCGGCATATGCCGATGATTTTATTGTTTGTTATATCATGCCCTGAGATTTCTATCCACAATTTACTGAAGGCCCGTAGAACGTACTCCGCTCTTTCTAATTACAAAAGCACAAAATGTGCACAAATCCAAAGCTTTGGACATAAATATGCCCAATGAGGCTCCCTTCTCTTGGGCTCACAACAAAATCAAATATCTGGGCGTTTATCTCACTCCCTTACTGTCTGAGGTTTTTAATGAGAACTTTTCCCCCTGGCTGGCCTTTCTATGACTAGATCTTAAGCGCTGGCACCAAAATTCTTTTTCCTGGTTTGGTAGGAACAGTATCTTAAAGATGTCCATTTTGCCGAAACTATTGTATCTCTTTCAAATGTTACCAATAACTGTCCCACGTCCCTTTCTGCGGTCAGTCTGTGGGGAGTTTTTGAATTTCCTTTGGGGTTACAAAGCTAAAAGACTGTCCCACTGTATCTTGACTTTATCAAAGGACTGGAGTGGTATTGGGTTCCCTAATCCATTTAAATATTACCACGCAGTCCATTTAACCAGAACCCTGGATTGGACAAAGCATTTTTCGGAGAGGGAGTGGGTGGGGGTGGAACAAGCCGAGTCACCCTTTCCACTTCCAACTTTGTTGTGGCAGTCTTCTAACCTATGGGTGCCCCTGAAATCCCACCCTTTGATAGGGACTACTTTGCCAGTAATAGCTACAACGGGCTTCATCACGATGATCCCTCCCACCCCCTCACCTTTGTCATCCGTTATTGGTGTTTAAGAGTTCCCTTCCAGTCTGTCAGGGAGGAGGTTCAAGAAATGTATTTTGACCAGCCAGTTAAAGCTCCGAGACTTTCTTATTGAGGGTCGATGGTGCACTATTGAGGAAATTCAAGTAATGCTGTTGCCCCCCTGGACAGGTGGCAAGCAACTCAGATTAGACACTTTCTCAACTCCTTGCACTATGTGCCCTCCTCTAGTCATTCCTTGTCTGTTCTTGAGAGGCTCTGCTTTGATTCCGCACCTCTCCGCCACCTTCTGTCATTAATGTACGCAATGCTGATTGAGCCCCAGGAAGGCTTTATTCCTCCCTATTTGTGGAATTGGGAGTGCGACCTGGACTGGGCCTTTTCAAAGGAGCAAAGATAGTGTATTTTGCACACCGCAAGTAGGTTCCAGGAGGCGGGGTTCAATGCCCTGACCCGATGGCATAGAGTGCCCACGTTTTTACATAGGACTTACCCTTCAGTTCCCTCCACTTGTTGGTGCTGTCAACAGTCAGACGGTTCACTACTACACTTGTTTTGGACCTGCCCCCTTATCCGCCCCTTCTGGGACACTATTTAAAGGTGGAAACAGCGCTGCCAAACTCTGGATAATGGATATTAATTTAGGCCAAACCAATTACTAAATTGGACCAATGTAGTAATTGGTTTGGTCTAAGTTAACATCTATTATCCAGAGTTGGGTAGCACTGTTTCCACCTTTTTATTTCTTGTCCCCTATACTGGGAACCCTCTATACAGCAGCAGTCCACAAAATTCATTTTTCTTGGCACGAGTGCCTGTGTTAGAAGAAATCCTGTGTTAAAAGGACTTGTTAGCACTTTTTTGCGCGCGCATATGCACGTTCGCACGCGCACATGTGCGCGCCGGAGACGGCGCCAAATGGCTCTATTTAGGCTGAATGCACCCTGCAGCAAGTGCTGTCTGATCTACAGCATTTAGTGTGTTCCCGAGCAACCTGTGACCTGATTATCTGTTCCTGTGACCCGGCTTGCCTTGACCCTGCTGATTTATGCCTGCACCGACCCCCGGCTTGTCTACGATCACTCTCCTGCCTGATCCTTTTGTATCTTTGCTGCCCGCCTGTTGACGACCCTGCCTGGACCCGACCATCCACCAGCCTGCTCCTCCTGTACCACACCGCCAGCCCGTTTCACGACCCGGCCTGTACGACCATGCTTCAGTGCACGAGTGCACCAAAGGACTTCCTACCATCACCAGTGACCCAGTCCGACCCTCGTGCCATCCTGCACTCCCGAGCCACCTGTCTGCTCTACCAGGGGTTCCCTAGTCAGGGTAGTAAGGGAGGTTGCCTACTGCATAAGTCAGACTCTTCCACCAGCCTGCTATACACTATCCGGAGATTGGTTTTTAGACTGACAGACATTTCACTAGCAGATGATCCGACGCAGTGCTTGCTTCACCTCACTTTGATTTTGAGGCGTAGATATAAGAAGTCCCTCTTGATCCATCTTCTAAATGTCGCTAAAATATGTATACCGCATAAATGGAAATGCTCGGAGCCCCCATCAGTTGGTCAGTGGATAGCTGTGGTGAATGAAATTAACCTGATGAAACAATTAATGGCTGCATTAAAACAAAAAGAGGAACAATTCATTACAACCTGGTTCTACTGGCATGATTTCCGGTACTCGCAAGATTACAACACCTTGGTGGCCTCCTAGGATGAGGAACTGTAGCTTCTCAACCATTTTCTTTAAGAACCCCCCCCCCCTTTTTTTTTCCCGATTCCTGTCTTCCCCTATTGTGCTTATTTAGTCTCTTTTTCTTCTTGCTCTCACTTTCTTGTCTTCTCATTTCTGTGATCTAATTCTTCCTTCTAAATTTGTTTGTGTACACCAGCGATTTTAGTGTTTTATACTGTTGCATTTTAATTCAGACTTTTGTACTTTCTTTGTTGCCGGTTGACCTCATCCTATTTCTTATGTACCTAACCCACAGTTCTACTCTACTATTGGTTTTTGTAACAGCCTATGCTTATTGTACCATATATCAATGCTGGATTTGTATTGTCCTTGTTGGTGCACACAATAAAACTTTAAACGATAAAAAAATAACATAAAAGTAAATAAAACGAATAATACCATTTTAAAAAAAATTGAAGATGCCCCCATCCCCCTATGCTCATGTGCAAATGCGAAAACGTATGTAGGTTCCACGCACATATGTAAACACATATGTAAACAATGACTGCACCGCACTTGAGTTAGAGCAATAATGGTACAATAGGCAGAACATTATATATATCTATCAAATTATTTAAAAAATATAACACTGGACTCGTAAATATATTGTGGTTCAAATGGCCGCAGCCTTTTATTATAGGTTTAACAATTTTTATTCACAGCATATAATATACTATTAAAGCGGAGTTCCACCCTATTAAAAGCCAGCAGCTACAAAAAGTGTAGCTGATGACTTTTAATAATCAGACACTCACCTGTCCCATTCTCCAGCAATGCAGCAACCTGCAGCCATGCTCTTCTCCCCCTCCTCCTTGCGGTGCCGGCATCACAAGTGTGAGCGCCCGGCTTTGGCTTTAAAGCCGGACGCACACTGCGCATGCGCGAGTCGCGCTGCGCGTTGTGAATGGTTGGCGAATCTTCTGGGACCTGTGACGTGTCGGAAGGGAGGGTGGGGAGGTGAACTTCCTTTTGGCTCTGTGGAGCCAGGAGAGGAAGTGGGACCCCCCAAAAAATGACATGCCAATTGTGGCATGTCAGGGGGTCACCTTCACTTCAAACAGCATATTTGTAGTTCAGCTATTACCAGCTCAAGCTAATACTCTTAAATACAAAGTCCCCTTTCAGAAGAAAGGGACACAACCTCATAACATGAGCCGCAATATGGGAGGGAGGGCAGGATGTGCTTCTCATTCAAATCCCCGCCGACTGTCCAGATTTTCTTTTCTTTTATAGCTGTTGACTAATGCCAGGACCGTTGGGATCCACTATTAACCAATTACAGGTAAGTATAACTGACTTAAACTTAAAATGTCTTTTTTTTTTAAATTGCTTTATTTAAACTTGTCAATTTGTCTGCCATTGTCCCATATGTGGACAGCGGGGACATGTTTGCCCTGCTTTCCACTTACATTCTAGCACCAGACCTGCTGTGTAACTCTAAACTGATAACCTGTGAAGGCTTTTAAAGCTTTGCCTATGGATAATTTAATGTACCATAGTATGTATTTACTTGTTTTGTTTTTTTTTTATAATTTACCAAAAATGAGGTATTGTATTGTGTTTGTGTGCTCTAATATTCATTAAAGTGTATTTTTTCCTGAAAATTTGTGATTGTTTAACCACTGGACAAACATCATGTTACTTAAAAAATTGCAGCAACTAGAGATGCACTGAAATTTCAGTCACCAAAAACATATTGGCTGAACTGATTATGGCGCCGAAAACGCACCTGATTTTGCTGCGATTTTACTGTGCTTATAGTGTGTTTTTCATAGGTCATGTGACTCAAAAACGGCATCAAAAATGTAACACGGGTGTGTTATTGATGCATTCTTGCTATGTTTTCAAAGCATTTCAACGGGGAGGTGCGTTTTTGGTGTTTTTTTTTTTAACGGGACAAAAGTGCTATTTTTTTAACACCACAATGGAAGCGCAACGGACCAGCATGAACACATACATAGAATTTAAAGGGATGCGTTTTTCTTGAGCTTCTTTTGCACTAAAGGTGTCAATAATGGCCAATAATAAATTCATATTCATTTAAATTCATGATATTAATGAAAAAGTTGAACATAATACAATTAACCACTTAACGCGATTTGCTGTATATAAACAGCAGCTGCTTTAAGTGGAGGTATCGGGATATAGCCTGCATCTGCAGGCTATATCCCGGTACCATTTTTTTAGAGCGGGCGGTCGGCTATCCGGCGATAATGGTCGATCTGGCTCGGGAGCCTCTCGGTCGTTATCCCACGGGGCGGAAAGGGACATCCCCCCTCCACCGTCCGCCGCTCTTCTCTGGCCTCCCGTCCCACCGGCAGACTGGAGCTCTGATCCAGCGTGTCTGCCGGCTAGAAGCAGACCTGAAGGAAGCCAGAATCTGTCTCCTTCGTCAAATTCCAGAAGCGACGTCACAACGTCACTTCCGGTTTACTCGGTGGCCAACCCCCCATACCTCCATAAAGAGTACCTGTCACCATATATTACTATCACAAGGGATGTTTACATTCCTTGTGATAGCAATAAAAGTGATCAGATTTTTTTTTTTTAACAGTGCTAAAAAAAAATAGATAAAAAAAAATTTAAAGCGCCACCGTCCCCGCGAGCTCGCACAGCAAAGAAAACGCATACGTAAGTCGCGCCGAATATGAAAACGGTGTTCAAACCACACATGTGAGGTATCGCCGCGATCGCCAGAGTGCCAGCAATAATTCTAGCAAAAGACCTCCTCTGCACCTCTAACCTGGTGACTGTTAAAAATTTTTAAAGTGTCTTCTATGGAGATTGTTAAGTAACGGAGTTTATGTGCCCAATTTTCAACCGTAACATGTATGGTATCAATTTACTCGGCGTAACATCCTCTTTGACAATATACAAAAAAATTTGGCTAACTTTACTGTTGTCTTATTTTTTTAACTCAAAAAATTGAAATTTTTTAAAAAAAAATTGCGCTTGAAAGACCAATGCGCAAATACAGTGTGACAAAAAGTATTGGAACAATTTTATTCTCTAGGGTGTTTGAAAAATATATATATAATGTTTGGGGGTTCTAAGTAATTTTCTAGCAAAAAAAAATGTTTTTAACTTGTAACTAAAGATGGGCTCGGGCATGTGCGAAGTGAACCCTGCACTGCACTAATCACAGGCAGGGGGACATTTCCCCGATCACTGCAGCCGCACATCAGGGAATGTTTTCCTGCCTGTGATTAACGCAGCGCAGGGTTCACTTCTTGGCGGGCTCGGGCATGTACACTTGCGAACATGCCCAAGTTAGGGTTGCCACATCATCCCTTTAATCCAGGACACATATGAATTACACAGGTTCTGAGGCTAATTTAATGCACATAAGGCACCAAGTGAGTTTAATTACCACCTTAATCACCCACAGAACCTGTGTAATTAATGTGTGGCATGGATTAAAGGGATGATGTGGCAACCCTAGCCCGAGCCCATCTTTACTTGTAATTAACCAATGTAAAAAAGGGCTCCGGTGGGTAAGTGGTTGAATATATATAAAAATATATATTTTTAAAGCTGTCATTTTCAGTTTCGGCCAAGTGCATCCTGAATTTCCTCATTCGGCACCAAAATTTCCATTCGGTGCACCTCTAGCACAATTTTATTCCTCAGGGCCTGGATGTTCTAATTCATGTTTAGCAAAAAAAACCAATGCAGATTTGTACATGGATGTGAACTGGCAGGCAGGTAATGAATGTGCTGAGCACATGGAGCTCATCTCTTCCTATGTTGTGGTCATGTACATTGGTTATTTCTTTTTATTGAAGGTTTCTTCTAGGTGATATCATATTAGTTGTGTGTCTGTGTTGCTGTTACTGTGTGCTTGCAGTGTTGTCACTGTGTTCTCCCTGTGTGCAGTTTCCCCCGGAGCCATTTCCTGGACGGACAGTAGGCGGAGCTGTGCAGAGCTGATCTGTGTACAGTCAGAGAGGGGACAGATGAGAGAGGGAAGCTTCCTGCTGTCACCCAGGCTGCAGTGTCAGTGATCAGAGGAGAGGAGAAGAGGAAAGGAGAGGGGAGGACTACCCAGGTGGTAAGAGCACTCACAGCCCTCTATTATGTACATCTGGAAGGAGTATTCATAGTCTGTCCTCCTCTGAGTGGGGTGAGCCCTCTATGGAAGGTGGGGTGGGTTCTCTATGCAGATAACAGTATGGAGGTTCAGTTATTTATGTCCTCTTTAGGTAATTCAGTGTTTTTATATCATAAAATCACGGATGTATGCCATGTTTGTGTCACTGTAGAGTCAGTGTCAAACTGGCGGCCCTCCATAACTACAAGTCCCATCATGCCTCTGCCTGTGGAAGTCATGCTTGTAATTGACAGCCTTGCAATGCCTCATGGGATTTGTAGTTCCGCAACAACTGGAGGGCCGCCAGTTTGACACCTGTGCAGCCTGCCATACATAAGGAAAAGTGACAGATTGAACTTTCCTTTCCTTATCCATATTGCAAAATCTGCTGTTCTGATCAGCCGCAAGACAGGAATCGATTCTGGTCCCAACAGCGGTGATCTAAAAGAAATGTTGTGTTGTTGTAGCGCTATTAGATTCCACTTCAGCTCGATCCCTCAGTAAAGCTGTCATGTTATTGACCGGCTAGGATTTTACAATCAGTCGAATTCTGATGGTGAATCGATCCAGTAGTGCAGGGACCTCCAGCCGTTGCAGAACTACAAGTCCCATGAGGCATAGCAAGACTCTGACAGCCACAAGCATGACACCCAGAGGCTGAGGCATGATGGGACTTGTAGTTTTGCAACAGCTGGAGGTCCACTAATTGCATATCCCTGCCGTAGGGGATTGTTTAGTTTCCGGCTTAAGGGTGAACTCCGGGGAAAAAAAAAGAACCTTGCAGTGGGACTTCTCAGCAGTTAGCCCTTGTTCACATTGGAGCGACTTGCCGTGCGATTTGGCAAGTCGCACCCTTTAGTCGGCAATGGCACTGTTGAAATTGTTGCGACGCCAACTTTTGCAGGAAAAGTAGTTCCTGCACTACTTTTGGCGATTTCGGGTGCGACTTACATAGATCTCTTTGCATGAAGCTGCACAGATGTCTTCAAAGTCGCACTGACACACGGCTTTGAAATTGTGCAATTTCAGATTAAGTCGCACGATTTCAGAGCCGCATTCAATGTGAACGAGAGCTTATACTTTTCTTTTTTCTAAATTCTGTTTATTTCCTTTTTTCAAGTTAGAAAGTATACGACGGTATCCACAATAGTTACCCCGTAACCGCGAAGCACCCGCAAACCAGTAGATCAGCTCTAGTAGTCCGTACGCTCCAAAAAATGTTACAGACATCCATTGCAGAACATTACAGCAGTATGGGATACACATCCGATTGTTCTGACAGTAACCGATCGTTCTACTTTCTTATCATTCCAGGAACCGGAGTTTTATGCACCTGGATAGACACAGCCATTGCTCCCAGTTTTCCATCTGTGCGGGTCCTGGAATGCAGTCAATGTGGGTTCAGGGATATCATATTGGGAGCAGTGGCTGTGTCCATTCAGCTACTGCATCCCAATTGCCATGAATGGGACTGCCTGCGCATGTGCATCCCATGCAGGCAAAACATGGCCAGTGCACGCTTAAGTGGGGCCTTACAGTGCAGGACCACTGGCCCTGCATTGTTTGTGATGGCATCAGAGTGTGACTGATAGAGCGCCGAAGAGCAGCAACTTGGGGTTCCTGAGGTTCAGCTTGGAGGAAGCGGGAGGGTGGGATAAGATAAGTATTATTACTTTTTATGTTTCCTTAAGCCCCTTTGCAGATGGGGCGGACTCCGCCTGCTCAGTGAAGGATCTGTCCTCTGATCCCTGCTCAGCAGGTGGATGAAAGGTCCATGTCTGCTCAGCTATGTTGAAAGTCAACCAGTTTCTGCCAAACCAACCCATATCATATGATTTTTGGCTGTGTGTACCCAGCATGAGACGGAAAAGGAAATAAGGGGAATCCCTGGAGTCCTGTGTATTTGATGGGTGTCAGACAAGATGAGAAGAGTGAGGGCCTTCTCCATTCCTTCTTAGCAAGCACAGCGAAACCCTTTTATAGCATGAGGAAGGTTTTGAAGATTTTATTGTGTCCATGTGCGGTAGTTTCAATTCCCTTCCTGTGTGGGTGACGGATATCCGACAGAACAGAAAAAGAAAAGACATTTCCGCTTTTGGAGCACAGAATTTAAAAGAATAGTTCACCTTTCTGACCATATTTATTCCCCAGCCCCCCAACCTTAAACACCCCCTTTACTTGTATCTTGGGGTGCTTCTCCCTGGAGCACCCTGATTTCATTTGAATTTACTTTGGCTGTGTTTGACTTCATCCACATAGGCTCATCATCCATTCTCAGGATCTGTGAGCAGGAAGACTACAAGTCCCATTATCATTTTTAACGATAATGGTAAACAGGACAAATAGAGAGGGTGAATCTCCTTAACAGGGGCACAGACAGCAATTAAAACTGGCAGGGGCTCTAAACCCTCTCCACTCTGTCCAAAACTATTAAAAAAAAGTTTTGCTTTTAGTTATACTTTAAAGCGGAGTTCCACCCTATTAAAAGTCAGCAGCTACAAAAAGTGTAGCTGCTGACCTTTAATAATTGGACGCTCACCTGTCCCATGCTCCAGCGATGCGGCCGCTGCATTGTGGCTTTTCTCCCCCTCCTCCGTATGGCACTAACATCCTAAGTGTGGGCACCTGGCTTTGGCTTCAAAGCCGGGCACACACTGCGCATGCACGAGTCGCACTGCGAATGGCCGGCCAGCGCATCTTCTGGGACCTGTGACGTGTCCCAGAAGATCACCGGGTGGGGGGGTAGGTGAACTTCCTTCTGGCTCCGCGACGCCAGGAGAGGAAGTGGACCTTGGACCGTGTGAAAACAGGGTCATCGCCCCCCGCCCCCCCTCAAAAAAAAATGACATGCCAATTGTGGCACGTCGGGGGGTCACCTCCCCTTAAAGCGAAAGTTCCACTTTTGGGTGGAACTCCGCTTTAAGTCAGTGGAGTTGCTACTTGGTTACCTGTTGTTTCCCAGTGTGACCTGTTCATGTGCACATCCCGAGCCGCCTTTCAAAGCATGTCAGAATTCAGAATGATTGTACGTTATAACACTAAATATTATTATTTTTTTTTTTCTAGTCAGAAGATGTGGCAGTTGGTTACGTCAATATTATTTATACTCACGGTTACAGTACAGTCTCTGGACCGGAATATCCGAAGTATAGATGGCGGTTTTTTCTATACAGCAGACCCTGAGGCATCAATGAATATTGTAAGTCTTATACATAATGTTTCGTTTAACCAGATCTGTGTTTTATAATTGGGGCCTCTATATCATTATTTGGGCCCGCCATAAATAGGATGTTAACCATTTTTAATGCACACCATTGCGTTGTTATATTGTATGAATTACTGCAGCATGCAGGATCATTCCCTACGTGTGTTGCTGCATTTCAGTTCCATTTATCTTGAAAGACACCCCAATGCACCTATATATATAATGCACCCGCAGTGCAATGCAGCACACCACAACTCTCTGTGTACGTTGCAGTATGCTAACTTTTTATGTGTTGAGGTGAGGAGCTCCTTTAATTTTATTCACTGTTTTCTTCATTTCACTGTTGTCTTCATAAAGAGTGACTTATACAATATTATTAATGTCATAAATACATAAGTGGTCCATATAGTAAACTTGGTGTAGAGTTATTCACTTTAAAGTCATCACAGAGGAAAAGAGGGCACTCTTTATGTCTGGAAGAAAAGAGGTTTAACCTCTAAGTAAGGGAAGGCTTCTTCACTGTAAGCACTGTGAAAATGTAGAACAGACTCCTTCAAGAGCTGGTTTTGGCCAGCTCAGTAGATTGTTTAAAGCAGTGTTCCTCCTGGGAAAAAAATTAAAAGTTAGCAACTACAAATACTGTAGCTGCTGACTTTTAATATATAGACACTTACTTGTCCAGGGAGCCTGCGATGTCAGCACCCCATGCGATTTTCGGATGCTGCTGCCGCTATTCTTCTTAAGGGAAACCGGCAGTGAAGCCTTTCCCTATTGTGCATGAGCAAAGCGCCTTGTGCTTTCTAATTGGTCTGAACTTCTGAGGAACGGTGGCCTCTCACGGAAATGGGGAAGGGTACCTGTCAAAAAACAGGTACCCCCCCCCGGAAGGTGTCAAATGTGTCACCGGAGTAGGGGAGGAAGCAGATCAGCGTAAGTTCCACTTTTGGGTGGAACTCCGTTTTAAGAAAAGCCTGGATTCTTTCCTAAATGCACATAATATAACTGGGTACTAATATTTATAGGTAATGTTTATCCAGGCAATATCTGATTGCCTCTTGGGGAATCAGGAAAGACATTTTCCCCCTCTGGAGTAAATTGGATCATGCTTTATTTGGGTTTTTAGCCTTCCTCTGGATCCACTATGGGTATTGGATAGTGTATATGGAGGCTATCTATTTGAGTGTATAGATTTTCTTTTTTTTTAACTCTGTGGGCTTAACTGGACAGACTTATGTTTATTTTCCAACCAGATTAAAGTGGTTCTTAAGGCTCAAGGTTTTTTACCTTCATGCATTCTATGCATGAAGGTAAAAATATTCTCTGTGCAGCACTCCTCCAGCCCCCCCAATACCTACCTGAGCTCCATCTCGATCCAGCAATGTGCACTAGAGCCTCAGCTCTCTGGGGACTCTCCCTTCTCATTGGCTGAGACAGTCAATAGCTCCCGCTGCTGTCAATCCCAGCCAGTGAGCCAATGAAGAGAGAGAGGACAGAGCTGTGCCACTGCACACAGCAGGTAAGTATAACAGGTTTATTATTAAAAATGTAAAAAGTGTTTTAAAATAATAAAGAATATGCACATGTGCATGAATGAATACATCTAGGATGCACATGTGTACATAAGGCTACATGTACATGGGACATTTTTCAGTCTCCCCTGAATGACTCAACTTGATAGCCAGAAAAAACGTTTAACCACATCACCAGGGGAAGGATTTCGCCATGTTAGGACCAGAGCACTGTGTCGCTTTAACTGACAATTGCACAGTCGTGCGACGTTGTACCCAAACAAAATTTGCGTCCTTTTTTCCCCACAAATAGAGCTTTCTTTTGGTGGTATTTGATCACCTCTGCCTCATTTCTGACGTATATTCTTCCTCATATTTTTGGTAAAAAAAAAAAAAAACGCAGTTGGCGTTTATTGATTGGTTTGCGCAAAAGTTGCTGCATTTACAAACCATGAGAATTCATTTCTGGCATTTTTTATACATTTTTTTTTTTTTTTTACTAGTAATGGCGGCGATCTGCAATTTTTATCGGGACTTTGATATTGGGGCGGACATGTAGGACATTATTGACACTTTTTTGGGACCAATGACATTTATACAGCGATCAGAAATTTAAATATCCACTGATTACTGTATAAATGTCATTGGCAGTGCAGGGGGAGATCTAGGGGTTAACTGTGTTCCCTAGGTGTGTTCTAACTTTGAGGGGGGGGGGGGGGCTGGGCTGCCAGGGGCATAAGAGATCTAACTGATCCCAGTGACAGGGATCAGTAGATCTCTTACATGCCGCCCGTGATTACTTTGGCGGTTCCCCGTTCTTTCCCTGTAGCAGCTCATCGCGGCTCGCCGGCGGACATCGGGTCCGCCTGAGCCGCAGGCACACTTTATTTACGGCGATTCTCGGAATACATCCACACTGCCTCAGTAAAAAGGCAGCGCGCCGTCGGGAAGTGGTTAAAAACGTCCATTTAGCCGCTTCTGCGTCAAGAAGCGTTTTTTTTTTTTTTTAAATGAAAAATGTCTGTAAACATAACGCTCCTAGACGCGAATTACCCCGTTTAGGCACGTCTACAAGCTGTTACAGGCATTTGGTGTTTCAAATGCCTCTGAACATCCATCCCGAATGCATTTTTTTTGCTTTCCAAGAAATGCTTCTAAACTCAACCTAGAAACGACTAAAAATGACCCTGTGTATATGTACTGATAAGATAACATAAGAGGAGAGTTCAGGGGCAGCTGAAAAAAATGCCCAACTGCTCCTAAACGTTTGTTTACCGGCAGCAGTGTACATGAAGCCTTAATGTCAATTGCTTAACGCATGTTGGGCATCGTTGTGCACGACTGCACGAGAGGAATCATTTTAGGGCCAACATTTATGGTAAACTCTAGACTGAGTTGTAAAGGTTTTTAAAGGATCTCCTATGGACTATTTTGGATATTATATTTTTTTCACACTTTGCAGGCCCATAGTTTTGGGGTTTGACATATTTGGTTTGTGTGTACTAAAATTCATTTTAGTGTATTTTTGGATAAAAATATAGGTTTTATAAACCGTCATAAAAATATTTTCTTTTTCTTCAGGTCCTCTGCTTTCACAAAATATATAATGTTTTGGGGGTTTTAAGTAATCCTCAGGCCTAAAATGTGTATTTTAATGCGTTTACTCTAAGTAGAATCTCATTTGCGTAATTTTATGTGTAAAATCCGGACTCCTAATGAATTTTGGGGGTTTTGTAATATATAAAACACTTTCGTCTCCTGGACTTCTTTTTCTTTTATAAAAATACTGCCAAATATTTTGGATATAAAAATAGGTTTTTATGTGATTTTACTTAAAATCATGTGTGTTTGGTTTATACAGTTTGGGGTTTTGATACCCGGACGTTTCACACTTTTTTTATATTATAGGTTTTATCAGGTATCCTCTAGGAAATTTTTGGAAATGTTGAGTCAGATCTCAAATGGTATTTACAACCGGGATTTTACTAAGGAGAGCACGTCAGCACGTGTTGCTACGGGTTGTACGCAATTCGTTAACTGTAATTCCGAAGTACATGTGACGACGGCCATTTGTTT
>BLSH010351680.1:1012350-1043978 GCA_018402905.1 Glandirana rugosa | reverse complement strand
GCGGTTGACGCAAAAAAAAAAAAACTATATTTTTTACTCCTTCTTATATGCAGTCTTTACTCCGTCTCCACTAGTTTATGGTCGTTTTCTTTCGAGATAAACACCCCCCTTTTTCCTGCGTTTAAAACAAACCCATGTTGCAGCGTACTGACGATAAGACTGAGGATTGACAACATTACCGCTGAATAGGGAACAACTCTGGAGATACGGACCGGACATATTCGTCTATACTAGTGGCGTCTGTCAAGAATAGTCTATCACTGAGTGGTTAATGGCTAAGGAAGGTACTCGCAAATAAGTAACCTTATCGTCCATGTCGTATCTATCTGATAAGAACTGTCTGCGGTGATCATATCTGCTTATACAGGCCAGGCATAGAGGTCTCAACAAGGGATAAGTCGCCATTACAACAGTTAGGAGTCAGAATAGCAGTCATGCGACGTTGTACCCAAACAAAATTTGCGTCCTTTTTCCCCCCACAAATAGAGCTTTCTTTTGCTGGTATTTGATCACCTCTGCCTCATTTCTGACGTATATTCTTCCTCATTTTTTATATCAAAAAAAAAAAAACGCAGTTGGCGTTTATTGATTGGTTTGCGCAAAATTTGCTGCGTTTACAAACCATGAGAATTCATTTCCGGCATTTTTTATATATATATATATTTTTTTACTAGTAATGGCGGCGATCTGCGATTTTTATCGGGACTTTGATATTGGGGCGGACATGTAGGACATTATTGACACTTTTTTGTGACCAATGACATTTATACAGCGATCAGAAATTTAAATATCCACTGATTACTGTATAAATGTCATTGGCAGTGCAGGGGGAGATCTAGGGGTTATCTGTGTTCCCTAGGTGTGTTCTAACTTTGAGGGGGGGGGGGGCTGGGCTGCCAGGGGCATAAGAGATCTAACTGATCCCAGTGACAGGGATCAGTAGATCTCTTACATGCCGCCCGTGTTTACTTTGGCGGTTCCCCGTTCTTTCCCTGTAGCAGCTCATCGCGGCTCGCTGGCGGACATTGGGTCCGCCTGAGCCGCAGGCACACTTTATTTACGGCGATTCTCGGAATACATCCACACTGCCGCAGTAAAAAGGCAGGGCGCCGTCTGGAAGTGGTTAAAAACGTCCATTTAGCCGCGTCAAGAAGCTTTTTTTTTTAAATGAAACACGTCTGTAAACATAACGCTCCTAGACGCAAATTACCCCGTTTAGGCACGTTTACAAGCTGTTACAGGCATTTGGTGTTTCAAATGCCTCTGAACATCCACCCCGAATGCATTTTTTTTGCTTTCCAAGAAATGCTTCTAAACAACCTAGAAACTACTAAAAATGACCCTGTGTACATGTACTGATAAGATAAGATGAGAGTTCAGGGGCAGCTGAAAAAAATGCCCAACTGCTCCTAAACGTTTGTTTACCGGCAGCAGTGTACATGAAGCCTTAATGTCAATTGCTTAACGCATGTTGGGCATCGTTGTGCACGACTGCACGAGAGGAATCATTTTAGGGCCAACATTTATGGTAAACTCTAGACTGAGTTGTAAAGGTTTTTAAAGGATCTCCTATGGACTATTTTGGATATTATATTTTTTTCACACTTTGCAGGCCCATAGTTTTGGGGTTTGACATATTTGGTTTGTGTGTACTAAAATTCATTTTAGTGTATTTTTGGATAAAAATATAGGTTTTATAAACAGTCATAAAAATATTTTCTTTTTCTACAGGTCCTCTGCTTTCACAAAATATATCATGTTTTGGGGGTTTTAAGTAATCCTCAGGCCTAAAATGTGTATTTTAATGCATTTACTCTAAGATGACAAACAAACATCCTTCTGAGGCACTGCATATATGCAATCTGCGTTTGTGTTGGAAGTGCGCTCCACAGCACAGTCCCAGCATGGAGACTGAGCTGTCATCAAAAGCTCCCGGGTGTCTTACTAATGCTCAGAAGTCGGGTGGGCCAGCCCTCATTACAGTGATCACTCAATAAAACCTGCCGTTGTACTGATTTTCTACACTGAATGGGAAAAAAGATACAATGCATCTCTTTCTCCTAGTCACAAGAGAAAAGTGTAAGAGTCGGTTCACACAGGGGCAATCCAACACCAGGCGCGACTTTGTAGGCGATTTGAACACGACTTCAAGGCGACATCAGCACGACCTCAGCGTGACTTTGGGTGACTTAAAACACGACTTAAAGAGATCTCCATGCCAGGCGACTTTGCCTGTAGCCAATCAGAGAATATAGCTCTTCTGACATCACTCCTTTCACCTGGGTAAATTCTTTTCTTTTTCTGTAAAGTAGCTTCAATATAGATGGGGATCCGACTTGGAGGCGACTTCCATTGAATTATATGGGCACAAGTCAGATAGAAGTCGCCTTGAAGTAGTACAGGAACTTTTTCTGAAGTCGGAGCGACTTCAATAGCGTACATTAAGACGGCTCCCATTCACTTCAATGGGATTTCTGATGTCAAGCTACTTGGAGCGACACAAGTCGGATCCCAAGTCACTGTAGTGTGAACTGGCTCTAAACAAGTATGTTTGTAAAAATAAATAAATTCATTAACCACTTCAGCCCTGTAAGGATTTCCCACTTTAGGACCAGAGCACTTTTTGCAATTCGGCACTGCACCGCTTTAACTGACAATTGCACGGTCGTGCGACGTTGTACCCAAACAAAATTTGCATCCTTTTTTCCCCACAAATAGAGCTTTCTTTTGGTGGTATTTGATCACCACTGCATTATTTCTGATCACCACTATAAACAAAAAAAGAGCAACAATTTTTTAAAAAAAACATTTCTTTTTGCTAAAATACAAATCCCCAAAAAAACAAAAAAAAAAAACAAATGTATTCATCGGTTTTGGCCAACACATATTCTTCCTCATATTTTTGGTAAAAAAAACGCAATCTGCGTATATTGACTGGTTTGCGCAACTGGTTTGCGTTTGGGGACTGGGCTGAGTGGGGTAGGAGAGTGATCGCGGCTCCCATATACAGGGATCACATTCCTTCCCCCTGTCAGAACGGAGATCCGTGTGTTTACCTACACGGACCTCCATTCTATCACTGCGGGGGAGCAATCGCGGGTAGCTGATGGACATCGAGTCTGCCCTACCCACTCCCCAGCTCCCCCGGAACACAGTGAGTGCGCCTCCGGCGGTGTGCACGTGCTCACGATCCGCGATCTCGGTGACGGCGGTTTGTGATATCGAGCTAAGTTGCCGCTGTCGATCCACGGCCGCCAGTCAGCAACTGGTTAAATAAGTAAGTAAGAAAATAAGCATTTGGCTAGATCAGGGCTTGATCTAGGCAAGGGCCCTTTCACACTGCTCTGTAGCAAAATCTCAATACAAACACAATGCATTTTTACTGTAATGTTGCAGTGCTTCAGATGTGTTTCCCCTGCATTTTTTGGGTTGCCTGCACCTGTGAAAAATGGACATGTGACTCAAAAAACACTCCAACAACGCAAATCGTGGTGTGATTTTACCGCATTTTCCATTCATTTCAATGGTAAACTGCGTATTTGGTGTGGTTTTGAAAACCACACCAAAGATGCAGCATGCAGGACTTTTCAAAACACTGCACCTGTAATGCAGTGGTGTGAAAAGTCCCATAGGATTCAAAGGGAAACATTTTTCTTGCAAGGTAAAAACGCTGGAAAAACGTTTCAGTGTGCAAGGGCCCTAAGTGTCAAGGTCAAAGGTCACTGGTGAGGTCATAGGTTGTCATCAGTGTGTTTTTAGGTTGGATAAAAAAAAATGTACAGTTTTGCTAACACAAGTGATAAAGATTGCACAAATTGGTGAAAAGAGACCATTCATTTTACCATACCAAATGACTTTTCACTTATTCATCCACCTTAGTTAGTGTGAGAATCGGATTTTACTTTGGTCTCAGAGTTTGGAGTGACTTTGCTTCCCGGGGACTTTGTCTTGTTAGCATCATTTTTTTTTAACTTCCTCTTTCATTTGCATAATAGCTACTGCAAAACATTGTGAGAAAGCAAAGACCACAACCAAGTCTAGCTGATCTATGTCTTTATTCTGCATCCGTTTTTTGCCGCTGCTGGATAGGAAAAATCCATGCTGGGTTTTCAGTTTGATTGATTTTTTTTTCAAGAACTCCAGAATGAACTTTCAGTAAGCAAGTAGAAAAAAAAGGAAAGGGATTTTCTAGGTGCCACATAAAACCCTAAAAAAACAGCCCAAAAATGCAATGGATACGGGCTCAAAAACCCTAACAAAAATAGTGAATACACAACCTTTTAAAATTCAGATATCTTTATTAACAACATTAACTAAAAACATGTATCCCCCAAAAATTGGTATCCCAATATAAACTGCCTACAAATACAGGCCCAATGTGTGAATATTTCTGAAAGAGGGCTAATCCTGCTAGGCCATACTATATACTATATAACCATATTTGAACAGGTTCATATTATTTTACTATAATTGTACAATAAGCATGGTAGGCCAAGATGCAGGATAGAAGTCACAGGTCTCAATGCGTTTCACCTTTTAATTGCTTCATCAAGTACATGACCATAGCATTGGTTATATTGCATTATATCCAATCAGGGGATACCTGAGTGGCCCTACAGCAGAATGGGGCGCCTTATAGGTGGCTGATGTCAGCTAAGTAGTTGAGACACCCACACACTCAAAAGGAGTGGGTCCTCCTCCAATATGGATAGTGGGCAATACAAGATATAATTGTAGCCAAACAATAGAGATGCTCATCTGCTGGTCCAAACATGTATACCGCCCCAATACCCTCCCAAGGCTGTAAGCAAGTGAAAACCTCTACTTTTGACCCCCATTTCTGATCTATTGTTTGGGTTGGCCTGTTGAGAATTGTTTCCTGCTTTTTGACTTTGGTAACAATCTGCCAATGTTAGTTCCTTGGCTGTTCTTAGAAATATTTCGTTTTTTCAGAAGCCAGTCTGTGTCAGTGTGACAAATCCAGCTATAGAAATCAGTTGGCTTCTGATGGTATGCTTTGATATTTGAATAAAGACAAGCACCAGTAGAGGATATTGGTACCCTTTGAGCTGCCTGTCCGAGCCTTGTAGGTCTGGCAGGTTGGATGTGCCTACCACCTAGCAGCAAGAGAGGCCAGGGAACGTAGAAAACCTTGTGTAGGATCATTGGAAATCACTTGAGCCATGGTTTGTGCCCATCCCTGCCAGGACATTATCATTATGATACCTGAAGCACGAGGCGCACACACCTATATGTTCAAATATGTTTTTATATGCCCAGCTATAACATGCTAACAAAGAGGAGTGATCAGAAAAACTCCTGTGTTATCTTTCATTTTAAAAAGCCATTTTTCTCTAGTTTTGGATGGCGTGGGAAAGAATTTGAACCCCTGTCATGTTTTTCCACTGTAGAGGGCTCTGTTAGAGAGATTTCTATGACCTGTTTTGATCGCACACTTTGGTACCAGACAGGAAGTATGGGGAAATCTCTCCAGCAGCAAAACAGGCAGTTTTTCCCTCAATTCCTGTCTGGTAATACTGTCACCAAAACAGAAAATGTGCCCCAGATAGCAATACAACCTGACAGAGGTTCTAACCTTTCTCTACTTCATCCCAGAATAAGAGAACAAAAACAGTGCTGCTGGCTATATAGATCCACTTTCATTTCCTCTTCCTTAGATGTAAATGTCATGTTACAGTCCGAGAGACTGAGAAGTGGTCAACTGGAAAAGAATGATGCTACAGTATAGGCGAAGGAGCAGATAGTGCTTGTCAGATGTCATATGATCTACATCGACAGGCATACAATCTAGGGGGTGTCAGGGTAGGAAATGCATCATTTAATGATATTTAATTGAATGTTGCCCAAACCATTGACACATGTGAGTATCATGTGGCCAGACAGAACAAGAAGTCATCTGCTCTGAGGAGGTTACAGGAAATAATCAAAGTAGCATTTGCTTTTGGCAATGTTTGTCCTGTGAAGACCAAGCCAGGCTGGGGTTAGATTCTTTCCAAATTCATGCTACACTGCAGACTTTTTTATTTTCTTATTTAAATAGATTTACTTGAGCATGACTGATCTGGTGTCTGTGATTAAAGTAGAAAAAAAATATATATAAATAAATAAAAAAATATATATATATATATTGCATTCTTGGAGGCAGCTACTGCCTGTTCGGGTATTGCACATACATCGGGGAGCAGAGGACACCACTGTGTGTGGGGGGAGCGCAGAGTACATTGGGGCAGAGGATACAGTGCATCCAGGAAAGTATTCACAGTAATTCACCTTTTCCACATTTTATTACAGCCTTATTCCAAAATTGATTCAATTCATTATTTTCCTCAAAATTCTACAAACAATACCCCATAATGACAACGTGAAAGAAGTTTGTTTGAAATCATTGCTAATTTATTAAAAATAAAAAAATAAAAATATCACATGTACATAAGTATACACAGTCTATGCCATGACACTCAGAATTGAGCTCAGGTGCATCCTGTTTCCACTGATCATCCTTGAGATGTTTCATCAAATTGATTGGAGTCCACCTGTGGTAAATTCAGTTGATTGGGCATGATTTGGAAAGGTACACACCTGTCTATAAAAGGTCCCACAGTTAGCAGTGCATGTCAGAGCACAAACCAAGCAATGAAGTCCAAGGAATTGTCTGTAGATCTCTGAGAGAGCATTGTATCAAGGCACTGATCTGGGGAAGAATACAGAAAATTTCTGCAGCATTGAAGGTCCCAATGAGCACAGTAGTCTCCAGCATTCATAAATGGAAGAAGTTTGGAACCACCAGGACTCTTCCTAGAGCGGGCCGCTTGGCCAAAAACTGAGCGATCGGGGGTGGGGGGAAGAAGGGCCTTAGTCAGGGAGGTAACCAAGAACCCGATGGTCACTCTGACAGAGCTCCAGCATCTCTCTGTGGAGAGAGGAAAATCTTCCAGAAGAACAACCATCTCTGCAGCACTCCGCCAATCAGGCCTGTATGGTAGAGTGGCCAGAGGGAAGCCACTCCTCAGTAAAAGGTACAGGATGGCCCACCTGGAGTTTGCCAAAAGGCACCTGAAGGACAATTTTTCTCTGGTCTGATGAAACAAAGATTTAAATGTTTGGCCTGAATGGCATGCGTCATATCTGGAGGAAACCAGGCTCATCGCCTGGCCAATACCATCCCTACAGTGAAGCTTAGTGGTGGCAGCATCTTGCTTTAGGGATGTTTTTCAGCGGCAGCAACTGGGAGGCTAGTCCAGATTGAGGGAAAAATGAATGCAGCAATGTACACAGACATCCTTGATGAAAAATTCCTCCAGATCGCTCTGGACCTCAGACTGGGGCGGAGGTTCATCTTCCAGCAGGGCAATGGTCAAGATAACAAAGGAGTGTCTACGGGACAACTCTGTGAATGTCCTTGGGTGGCCCAACCAGAGCCCAGACCTGAACCCGATTGAACATCTCTGGAGAGATCTGAAAATGGCTGTGCACTGACACTCCCCATTCAACCTGATGGAGCTTGGGAAAGCCTCCAAAGAAGAATGGGGGAAACTTCCCAAAAATAGGTGTGCCAAGCTTGTAGCATCATAATCAAAAAGACTTAAGGCTGTAATTGGTGCCAAAGGTGCTTCAACAAAGTATTGAGCAAATGCTTGTATACATGTGATTTTTTAAAATAAATTTGCAAAGATTTCAAACAAACTTCTTTCACGTTGTCACTGTGGGGTATTGTTTGTAGAATTTCGAGGGAAATAATGAATTTAATCTATTTTGGAATACGGCTGTAACATAACAAAATGTGGAAAAAGTGTAGCACTGTGAATACTTTCCAGATGCACTGTATTACTGTGGGGAGGGAGGGGAAGTGATGTGAGGTGGTGCAGAAAAGACTACTGTGACATACTGTTCTTCGTGCCATCTTTTTTTTTTTTTTTTTAAAGAGTGATGCCACCACATACACCCATGTTGTCCAGGTAGATCTCAACTTCTGAAAGGTTGCCTACCCCTGATTTAAAACATTATACATGATTGTTTTGCAAGTTATTTTCACAGATTGTGACTAAGATGTGTAGATACACTGTTTATGTATGAATTATGTCATTACTTGTTAGTTTTGTCATTTTGAAATCAAAGCCTTTCATGTCTGCTGTGTGTGTGTGTGTATATATATATATATATAGTCACTGTGAAGGCTTGTGAGATGTGAGCTAGATGAGGCTAGGCTCTGTACTTTGGACTTTCACTGTGACGATGATTGTTCCAGCAGTCATATGATGACTAGTAAATGTTTTTTCATGGTATCTCTGAGTAAGCCCTTTTATTGCAACGTTACTCAGCCTTTTTCGGTTGAGCTGTTTTTTTTTGTTCTGTCCATTTGTCTTTGTTTTGCTGCTTTTTTTGTGGACTCCAAGATGTGTTTTTCAGTAGAACCTGTCCTGTGTATTGCTTCTAATTTTAAAGTGGTTGTAAACCTCAGGCATGAAATATGAACAAATCCTATCCCTCCATAGTGTGTACTTGCCTCAATCCAGAGCACTAAGTGTCATTTCTATTTACTGCTTCCTTCCACTGCTATCGGCATGAATCACTCCTGACAAGTTTTCCTGAAAAAATGTGACGGGACGGATCTCCAGCACACAGTCTGTGATTGACAGCCTTGGCTCTGTTCCTGTGTGCTGTGTAAGCAAAGTTAATTTTGACTTCAAATTTAGTTTTAGTTATAGTCTTTTGACTAAAATGTATTTTAGTCATCTGAATTGTTTTAGTTGTGGTTTAGTTGACTAAAATCCATTTCCTTTAGTCAGCGAAAATATTTTCGTCTATGAAATTAACACTGGTCTGAAGGGGTTGTGTCCCTTCCCTCCAATCAGCTGTCAAAACTCTCCTCACTGAGCTCTGCAGAATGTAGCTTCAGCTTTCCACCCCCTGTTTTCTGACAGCTCAGACAAGCTTTATAAAGGTAGAGAAGAGAACACTGCAGATAGACAGGTACAACATATATAGGAGGATTTGTTTCATCTCTGTGTATCACCCAAGACCAGTCACTTCACTGGGTATATGTAAAGGTTTACAACCACTTTAAGGCTAGTTTACCTAACGGAACTTGGATACCCCCAGCACTTGAGGCACGACTTGCAATATTTGCAGAACTGGGACGCTCTCTAGCAACCCAAGAGAGAATTCACATATCGTGTAAGATAGTTAGAATAACTGGTGTGGTTTAAAGCAGCTACCATATGCTGGAGTGATCTGGTGACCAGCTGATAGCCTAGTATAGGCCTAGTGGTGGCCAGGGCTGATGGCAGACAGTAGCATAATCCATAGTCCAGGCAAAACGTCAGGGCAACCGGCAATCCACATAATTCAAAATCCAGGCAAGGGTCAGGTTAGGCTGCAGTCAAAGGAGAAATCTGTGTCCATGCACAGGGTCAAGCAGGCTGAAGCAATTGCTAGGTACAGGAGCCAGGAAGCTGAATGCTATTTCAAGTCTAGGCCCCTGTAATTTTCAAAAAAAGAGTTCCAGCAGTACAGCTGGCCAATCAGGGCAGGGAAAACCGAACAGTCACTGCAAAAGGAATACACATAAGTGCCAAACTAAGTGTAGCAGGTTAAAAACGACTGGGTTTTATTAAAGGCCAAATGGTAACCTACATAGGTAGGCATACAGTATATCTATATGTTGTATCTGAGCCAGATGGAGATGTTTCAGAGTCATTTGTGGAAGTTCTTAGGAAGGTCTGCTGCTTTTTAGCCTAGTGTGCCTGTACCAGACCGAGAGTTGCCAGCCGGAAGGAACTGTAGCCAGCGTGGAACACAGGGGGAGCCAGACCAGAAGTGGCGTAAATGGTAAACCAGAAAAGAGGTTTGAAGAAGAAGCGGATGCTTGGAAACGCGTCACCTGAACTATCTGCGGCATTTCTGGTTTTCCGTTGACATCACTTCTGGTCCAGTTCCCCCTGCGTTCTGGCAGCTCTCGGTCCGGTACAGGCTAAGCTGAGAAGCAGCTTGCCTTCCCAAGAACTTCCACAGATAACCCTGGGTCACCTCCATCTGGCACAGATACAACATATAGACAGATACCTACCTGTCTACCATCTATGCAAGTTGCCATTTGGTTTTCAATAACACCCAGCTACACTTAGTCTGGTGCCCCCTTATGTCCCTTTTGTTTCCTACAGAGAATTGCTTCACTCTTTGGGGAGCTGCCGCTAATGTTGCTTATATACATTCAATGTATGGACTTTTCATATATATTATGGCATATTATAATTAAGGACTTTTTAGCCACTAGGCAGATCAGTTTTTCCAGCACCATTTATATTTTTCCTTTGAGAACAGGCACTGCCAAGCAATGCTGATTCTTCCCACCCCTAGCCAGTAACAGCGCAGTGCCCTGCAACTGATGCTTAGGCCAGGGAGGAGAGAGCAGCGGGGAAGAGGGAGTCAGGTAGCATAAGATTGTGCACCATGCTGCTAAAATATTCCAGTCTGAAAGCCCTACACAAATGCACACACACTCTATGGCCAGTTTGGTGTTAATCGCAATTATTTTTGAGTTGTAATAGGAACCAATGAAAAGACCAGGAAAACAAATTCCAAAATGCCATTCAAAACAGTTTTTCTATGCTTGCTCTGATGGTGGACAGAAGGCTGAAAACAGCTGCATACGAGGCTCTGTGAAGTTTGGCTTTATGTGTTATGAGCCAGTAACTCTCGATGCAGGATTGGCCATGGGGCAAACAAGATTGATTTGCATGGCCTCTTGTCCTAAAATGAGGCATGACCCCTTCCCTTGTTGTTGAATGTGATAACATGAAAATGCCTTCTGCTTTATGAAACCAATGCTGTACAGTGCTTCAGGTCACTGGTTCCCAGCCAATGCTACATGATGGCCAAACAAGCATGGGTAGTCCCTGAGGCTCATCAAAACAGTTGAACTAATTGTAACAAACAGTTATTCACATATGTAACTGGTTTGAGATATTCATTTTTGTTTTGTTTTTCTAAATTTAGGGCATTGTTTTAGCAGTTTTGTGGTTCTGATCATGTATGTACACTTCATAAGGTTCTTAAGATAAAGTGACATGCTAAGAAGTACTTGACAAACACAGCTCTCTATAAAGAAGTTTTATATTTTAACGAAACTGAAACACATGGGCTCTGGGCAAAGAAAATGAAGATGGTATAAATTAGACAAGAATTGTCAACAGTTCTTAAAGATTATATTTATAATATTTTTCAGAGTGAACTGATCCGATACAGGGGATACCCCAGTGAAGAATATGAGGTGGTCACTGAAGATGGTTATATTCTGAGCATCAACCGAATACCGCATGGGGTCAAGTATCCATCCGAAGGTATATACACATAGTATGTATTTTGTGTGTATGTGTGTGTGTGTGTGTATATATATATATATATATATATATATATATATATATATATATATATATATATATATATATATATGTAACCTGGGGGTAGCTCTGTAATAACCGCCAGCCAGTTTATTGAAAAGCAATCAGTTCATTTATTTCAATCACAACTAAACAAAATAACAGCTTACTTCAGCCAAAGTAAATAAACAGTCCAAAATCCTAGTATTGATAATTTAAGCAGGCTCACCGTTAGTTTTTTGGTCCCATACAGGGGCTACGCTCCTCCAGAGCAAGGGTGCTGGGCAGACTGGACAGAGGGGGTCAGCAGCCCGTGTCTCAGTTGGTCAAAGAGCTCACGCTTGCTTCACAGCTTGTAACAACTTGCACAGATCTGCCATCACCCGAGACATGAATGGGGTGCCCTGGTCAGTCAAGATCTCCTTTGGGAACCCTGTCTTAGAGAACATATTAAACAATTCTCTGGCAATTGTTTTTGAAGTACTCTGCCTTAGGGGAACTGCCACTGGATACCTGGTGGCATAATCGAGTACCACGAGGATGTATTGGTGGCCCTTAGCTGAATTCACCAAAGTGCCCACCAAAACCATTGCAATGCGCTCAAATGGTACCTCGATAATGGGCAACGGTACCAGTGGGTTTCTCAAGTAGGGCATTGGCGCGGTCAACTGGCAGGTGTGACATGAACTGCAGTAACGTCTCACCTCTGCTGTCACTCCCAGCCAGTAGAACCGGTCCGTTATCCGCGCCTCAGTCTTGTCAGCCCCCAGGTGACCCCCCAATGTGTCATTGTGGGCTGGGTCGAGCACTGTACATCTGAAGGGCAGGAGAACCAGTAACTGGTCGACCACTTCTCCCCTAACTTCGGTAGCCTGATATAGCAGCTCACCAATAACCACAAAATGGTGAAAACTTTTTTCAGCCTCGGGCACTTTTGAAACCCTATTGATTACAATAACCTGTTGCCAGGCATTTTTCAGTGTGGGATCCCTCTTTTGGGCAGAAGAAAATGCACCCCGTGACACCTCGAGATCAGGGTGAGCAAGGCGAGAGGAGCTTTCTCCTTCATCCTCCTCAGTCATAACCTGCAGAGGGGAGGCTTCCTCTATGTTCTCCCCATGACCTGCATAAGAGTGGGTCCCCCCCCCCCCCCCAGGGATCCCCATAGCTGGTGGACCATCTGCTCCAGATGAAACTCTATCCGTGTTCTCTGGAGCATTGGCATCCAGCCCCTTAGAGGGAACAGAGCAGTTCAGCTGTCCTGATAGTTCTAGCCTCACATAGTTTCAATGTTCAACAAATAAAGGACAGTCCTTTCCTATAATGGCATCATGGATGAGGTTGGGTACCACCCCAACCTCCTGGACAATTATGCTACAGACCATGGTGAGTGTCACTGATACCAGGGGGTATTCCTTGGTGTCTCCATGTATGCACACCACCCTCAGGGTTATAGCTACTGGACCCACCTCCAGAGCTACCCCAGTACCCACAAGTGTTACTATACTTCCAGAGTCCAACAGCGCTTGGGCGTGAAGCTGGTTCACCCAAAGGTCACATTCAAACCGCCCCTCAGTCAGGTCCAGGTGGGCAGCACAGACCTTCTGAGCATAAAAGGACATCCCCCGTAGAGTACCACACTCCATGGGTTCCTCCTGTAGGGGAAAGTGGGCCTGGATATGGCCCCGGTAGTGACACCGCCAGCACAGCACGCCCTCATTCCTTCATGCCGGAGCAGAGCTCTGGGACGCTGGGGTGGGTGCTCCTTGGTTCTCTTGAAAGCTGACTCCCTGGTTTGTGGATAGCTTGGCTTTCCTCACTGGCAAGGGTACTTGAGATTTGACAGGTCCCAGGAGATCCTCCACCATGGCATATCTCTCAACCATTTCCACTAGTTCATCTGCTATGACTCACCCAGCGCTGAATGTCATTTGGCAGTGACCTTAAGTAATGGTCTAACACGACTCGCTCCACCATCTGGCAATCCTTTAACAACTTGGGCTGCAGCCATTTTTTGACCATCTGACTCGGGTCATGCATCTGAGCCCTTGGCAGACAGTCCAGGCGGTACCTCCAACGCTGTACCCTTTAGCAGTAGTCACCCCAAGGCGGGCCAGGATTTCAGCCTTCGGGCCGTTTGTAATCCTTGACATCAGCAGCTGACAAATCGAAATATGCCTTATGGGGATCCACAGTGAGGAAAGGAGCAACAATACCAGCCCACTGGTCATGGGGCCACCCTTCTCTTTCTGCTGTTCTCTCAAAAGTAGCCATGAATGCCTCCACATCATCACTAGGCTTCAACTTTTGCAGGTAGTGACTGGCCTTTACGGCTACCTGGTTGCTAGAGGCACCAACAGTGTGTTCTCGTCCCTGTGCAAGATGCTGCACTGCTTCTTGTAAAGCAGCTACCTGTGCTTGAGTAGTTTCTTGCTGGACTGTGAACTGGGCGACCAGCAATAATGTGGTTTTCTGTTGCTGGGCCATTGCCTCCTCATGGCGACTGTTGGCTTCTGCGGTGGCCTGCTGCTGGGCTATTGTGCTCTGAGCCAGGGCTTTTATCACCTCCTCCATGTCGCCTTGTGAGGTTTTCAGAGCTTCTGCTGTCCTGACCCAGGACATGCAAACGTGGGTACTGGCCCTTTAAATGCTTCCAAACGGCTTTTGCGGCTATACTCTGCCCCGCACTCCTCCACCAACTGTAACCTGGGGATAGCTCTGTAATAAGCACCAGCCAGTTTATTGAAAGCAAACAGTTAATTTATTTCAATCACAACTAAACAAAACAACTGCTTACTTCAGCCATAGTAAATAAACAGTCCAAAATCCTGTTATTGATAATTTAAGCGGGCTTACTGATAGTTTTTGGTCCCATACAGGGGTTAGGCTCCTCCAGAGCAAGGGTGCCAGGCAGGCCAGACAGATTGGGCAGAACCCCGTGTCTCAGTTGGTCAAAGAGCTCACGCTTGCTGCACAGCTTGTGAGACTCTCTCTCTCTCTCTCTCTCTCTCTCTCTCTCTCTCTCTCCCACTCACTTCTTTGACACAGGTGCTGATTTCCCTCTGCTGCATTTCAAGCCTCCCTCCCCTGGACTTAACCCCTTTGGTACCAAAGTCCTGGTAATCAGGGTTTGAAGACTCTGCAACTGTTCCCCTTAAACGGACCACGACTCAAATATTGGGGTAATGTACCTGCCATCCAGGACACATTCCTGGTGTTACCATTTTTGGAGGTAAATATATTTCTAATGGTGCTATTGACATGAAATGTTCACCACATGTTGGTCACAACCCATGCAATCCATACATACAAAGAAACCAAAACAAGCAAGTTCAGAAATCTATTCATGTGTTCAATACTTTTTCCCTGTGTCATTCCATTGTATTACACATAACTTAAGGGAGGTTCAAAAAGGCATGGAAAGCCAAGACACCAGCTGAAATCTATCCGTAATTAGAAAGCCAATCCTGCCCCTTCTCAGTGCAAATTAATATCAGCTGGTTCAGTATCAACCGATGGCCTATAAAAAGGTGTCTCATTACCCAAGTGTCGAACAAGAAACCTCTCATAATGAGTAAAAGCAAAGAGTTCTTTCAAGACCTTTGGAACCTTATTGTTGCTAAACATACTGACAGCATTGGTTACAGAAGGATTTCTAAACTTCTGAATGTTCCAGTGAGCACTGTTGTGGCCATAATCCAAAAGTGTAAAGAATGTCATTTCATCATGAACTGGGCATGACCAGGTGCTCCTCGCAAGATTTCTGACAGAGGAGTGAAAAGAATTATCAGAAGAGTTGTCCAAGAGCCAATGACCACTTGTGGAGAGCTTCAGAAAGACCTGGAATTAGCAGGTACAATTTTTTCAAAGAAAACAATAAGTTATGCACTCAACCGCCCTGTCCTGTATGTATGCTCAGAACATAAGACTCCATTGTTAAACAAAAAGCTGTTGAAGCTTGTTTAAAGTTTGCTGCACAACATTTAGACAAGGCTGTGAAATACTGGGAGAATATAGTCTGGTCAGGTGAGACCAAAATTTTACTTTTTGGATGCCATAATACACACCATGTTTGGAGTTCAAATGGCACTGCACATCCCCAAAAACACCCCAATACCAACAATGAAGTTTGGAGGTGGGGACATCATGGTGTGGGGCTGTTTTTCAGCATACGGTACTGGCAAACGTCATGTCATTGAAGAAAGGATGTATTTGAAGACTGCGTGGATTAATGGGCCAAAATCACACCTGAGTAATGCATGTGACTAGTTTCTCCATACAGGAGGCGTCTTGAAGCTGTCATTATCAACAAAGGATTTTGTACGAAATATTACATTTCAGTTAGCGTGTTCAATACTTTTTCCCTGTGTTATTCCATTTTATTACACATAGCTTCATTTCTGAACCTATTTGTTTTGGATTCTTTGTATGTATGGATTACATGGGTTGTTGCTGACATGTGGTGAAAATTTCATGTCAATAGCACCTTTACAAATATATTTACCTAGAAAAATGGGGACGTGTTCAGTACCCGCTGTATATACTGTGTATAGTAATGTTCAGGGGGTATAGCACCTTGGGATCATGTGCAACAACTGTTTGTCTTAAACATAAAAGTCTTTACTTGTTTAAAGCGTTTTTTAACCTAAAAAAATAAAAATGGCGGCTCGCGTGTGTGCAGCTAGCGGGCGGGAACACGCCGGCGCACTCTCATGCCCGCCGCACTCTGCAGGAGTGTGCCCACGGCTCGGACTGACCCAATGTCCTGGCAGAGAGAGAACGGGGAACTGCCGATGTAAACACGGCGGTTCCCCACAGCTGTCACTGGGATCAACTAGATCTCTTATGCCCCTTGTAGCCCAGCCCCCTCACAGTTAGAACACGCCTAGGGAACTGTAGTCAGTCAAGAGTGGAGGTCCTTTCCCCATCCTAATGTCACTACAGACCTCTAAAGCTCCAGGTCCCAAATAAGTCCCAAATAAGCGACTGCTAATGCCGGAGGGACTGCGAGACCCTCGAGTACCGAAAACATTTCCTTTAAAGGGACCACAACCCAATTATTGGTGTCACATAGCACCCATGTTGTGTCTGGATGGACAAATAAAGAGCAAGAAAAGGGCTGAAAAGCTTACCTAGCCTGCCCTATGCTTCCCCAGCGCTGATCACATGACCAACAGCCTGCATCTGTTTACATGATCTTTGCTAAGGGAGAATATAAACTACTCTGTACTCCTCTGAAAATGAGGTCACATGACCTGAAGCCTAGGCAATGTGCATTTTTTCGGGAAAGGTAAGTATTTCAGATTTTCTGTTGATCCTTTTTTTTTTTTTTTTTTTTCCAGCTAACCAGTCATTTTAAAATAAATATGAAGGTTGTCTGTGCTGACATCCTTCTGAAAATGCTAGTTGCCTAACTCTAATGCCCATCCTCTGTACATAAGCCACCAACCCAGAACAACTATACATATCAGGAAAGTCAGACCTCCTGATCCGTAGACTTGCTGTGATTCAGTGACTTGAGGTATTGAAGACTTGGGGTCATAATAACAGTCAGGCAACTAGCAGTTGCAGAATAAAAAGCAAGCAACGTCCATGTTTCTCTCAGGAATAGTTTCTTGTAACATGGCTTTAAGATTTGATTATCGATTCTCCCAGGATTTAAAGGCATGCAGAAGTGCAGGATTTAAACAATACAATCATACATGCACATCTATATGGCTGGAGCAATGGTCTGAAGCTGCAGTTGTCCCCTGTTAGCTCTACGTCCAAGAACTGAGCGATCACATAATTGCTGATTACTCATGTCCATACCTTCACTAAGCAGAGAGCAGCAACTGTCAGTCACCGGCTCTCCGCTCTGCCCCTCCAGTGCTCACTGGACCGCTGGTTTGTGAAGAGGGCCGTAGCGGCTGGCTCAGGCTCTTAGTGGTGCATTGAGAGCCTGAGCCAGCTGCTGATCAGGCATCTGGTTGGATCCCGACATTATTGTTGGAATTCCTGCAGAGCCTTGACTGACTGTGACATCTTTAGCTTGCTGTCAGCTGAATCTGGGTCACCGGATTGCAGAAATACTGTAAGTGCACACCTGTGATCGCCACATGAAAAGTATGGCCAAAAAAATACAAAAATGCTTCTCTTTTAAGGCAATCTATCAATAGAGAAATATGGAAACTGACTAAAAGGCGCAGTTCTCATGGCTAGACATCTTTTTTTAACACCGTCTTATTGTTACTTCACCAATAAAAGGTTCATTGACTCGAAGCAAGCAGGTGTCAGGACAGATTCCAGGAGCATGCATCTTTAAAACCAGGCGAGCGTCAATAGCAGTACTTGTATTTCTCTCCTGGCAGGTTCCTCTTAATGCTTCGGGACTGTGCTTCCCAAACTTGTCAAGTTCCACTAATTATGTTTGTTTTGCAAGTCAGTTACACACAGGTAAAGTAATGAATTTGCCTGCAATGTTTTTTATCTACTTATATGGATATCCACTAAACATTCACTATGGCACCTGAGAACACAAGAAGCAATAAGGATAAGTGCAGTAAGTGCTCTTATCCTGTAACATTAATTCCTTTGCCAAGTTTAGTCCTTGTGAATGTGAAATTATTAGCACAAGTTATATAATGAATTAAAGTGATATAAAGCTTTCCTTAAAAATAAAAATGTTATACTTTCCCGCTCTGCACAGTGGTTTTGCACAGAGCAGCCCCATTTCTTCCCTTTTGCGGTCCCCTACCAGCACTCCTGGCAGCCCCCCTTCCCACCCCACTGGCTCCTGCTGCTCTCAGCCAAGCCCATGAGAGAGGGGAGAGAGGAGAAGAGCTACTGCAGACATGCACAGCACTGGGTCGATTGGACTCGGGTAAGTATTAAGGGGGGATTGGGAGGTTTGCGACTATTAACCACTTCAGCCCCTTTAAGACCAGAGCACTTTCTGCGATTCGGCACTGCGTCGCTTTAACTGACAAATTCGCGGTCGTATGACGTTGTACCCAAACAAAATTTGTGTCCTTTTTTCCCCCACAAATAGAGCTTTCTTTTGGTGGTATTTGATCGCCCCTGTGTCATTTCTGATCACCGCTATAAACAAAAGAAGAGCGTCGATTTTGCAAAAAAAAAAAAAATTTCTTACTTTTTGCTATAATACACATCCAAAAATATGAAAAAAAAACCTTTTTTTTTTCATCGGTTTTGGCTGATTTATATTCTTCCTCATATTTTTGGTGAAAAAAATCGCAATTTGCGTTTATTGATTGGTTTGCGCAAAAGTTGCTGCGTTTACAAATGATAATTAATTTATGTTTTTTTTAATATTTTTTACTAGTAATGGCGGCGATTCGCGATTTTTAGCGGTACTGCGATATTGCTGCAGACATGTCGGACCATTTTGTCATTTTTTTGGGACCATTGGCATTTATACAGCGATCAATGCTATGAAAATGCGCTGATTACTGTATAAATGTCACTGGCAGTGAAGGGGTTAATCTACAGGGGGCGCTCTAAGGGTTAACTGAGTTCCCTGTGTGTGTTCTAAGGAAGCCTGGGATCACATCCCTTCCCCCTCTGTCAGAACGGAGATCCGTGTTTACATACACTGACCCCCCTTCTGTCACTCCGGGGGCTTGATCGCGGGTAGCCGGCGGAGATCGAGTCCGCCCTACCCGTTCCCTGCCCCCGAAACACAGTGAGTGTGCAGCTGCCGTCAGGTAACGGTAGTTTGCGATAACGAGTCAAGTTGCTGCCGTCAAGCCACGACGGGCGGGCGGCAACTGGTTAAAAGGTTTTCGTGTTAACGCAGAAAATACATCAAATTGATATTAAAGGCAGGTTTGAAAAAATTCCAAACCTGTCATGCTTACCTGCTCTGTTCAGTGATTTTGCACAGAGCAGCCCCGATCCTCCTCTTCTTGGGTTTCCTGTGGTGGTCCTGGCTCTTCCCTCCTGCTGAGTGCCCCCATAACAAGCAACTTGCTTTCGGGCACCCAAGCAGGCTCGCTCCAGAGCCGCTGCTCTGTGTGTCCATTCACACACAGAGCGCGGCTTGACCCCACCTCCACTCTCTGCTCATTGGCTTGTTGGGTGTGATTGACAGTACTGGGAGCCAATGGCGGAAGAGACCCAGGAGAGCTGCTGCTCTTGTGCACAGATGGGGCTCAGGTATTGGGGGGGCTGCTGAACACAGAAGGTTTTTTACCTTCATGCATAAAATGGTTATTTGTTTAATATTGATTTAAGGATGTGCTACAGGAAAATACTGTTGAGTCTTACCCGTGGGGAGATATGGAGACTAACAGTATCCACTCTGTGGCAGTGTACTCTTACAGTAATCTATAATGAGCCATATGCTAACATCAGCGTATTACTGGAGCTTATATAGTATATTACTGGCCAGATACATTTTTATTTGGGCATGCAGATATATCAACCATGGTTATGCAGTCCATTTGGCACCAAAGTACACAGTTTTGTAATTTAGGCACAGCTATAGTGTTTATACTGACACTCCCCAAGTTTCCAAAGCTCTACTATTTATTACACTGACTTATTAGAAAACTCTACCCAAACTAAGAACTAATGGTACTATACGCTTAAATAAATCAGCGTGTTCCAAATTAGGAACAGGCACACTTTAGGAGGCTTTAAAACAAATCACACATCAGCTTTGGGAGTAAAGCTGATGAGTTTTTGCTTATTAAGTGTAAAATAATACAGTTGGTGGAGCAGAAGGAAAATAATATGCAGACATTTGGTCCTAAAAGTCTGTGCTTGTAAAGGTTAAACATTTTTTTACCTTAATGCATTCTCTGACCTAAAGTAAAAAACCTTTCTACGTCAGCTTCCCTCATCTCCTCCAAAATACTTACCTGAGCCTGATCTCAACCCATCACTGTGTTTGTCCCAGCCATTGACTCCTGTTGCTGTCATTTAAGTCATGTGAGCAGAGAGCAGGGCTGAGCAGCACTGTGTATGTCAATAGATAATATGGTTGCAGACTGGCTGGTGAGTTGAGCTGGGAATTTTCTTTGGTTTTGTTTTTGCAGTGCATCTACTTGTCTGTACGGGATGTACGGGCACACGGATACACTAACAAAATACAAATGATTCAGCGCTGATTCAAATTGACACTTTTTAAAAGCTGCTCAACACTTCTGGTAAAATTGTTAAACCAAATCTGACAAAAAAATATGGGTATACACTGACAGGTCTGCAGGAGACCTTCATGGCACCAGCGATCTGCTGATTGCTGGTGCAATGCTTTACAGCAGGGATAAGCAATTAGCGGACCTCCAGCTGTTGCAAAACTACAAGTCCCATCATGCTCTGCCTCTGGGTGTCATGCTAGTGGCTGTCAGTCTTGCTATGCCTCATGGGATTTGTAGTTTTGCAACATCTGGAGGTCCACTAATTGCATATCCCTGCTTTACAGGCTCCAAAAAATCAATAAATAAATAATAATAAATTTACTTGCAAAAAAATTGCATTTTATGATTTATTTTTAAAGTGAACTAATCCTTTAAAGTATAAAACAATATAATGGTAAATTTGCTGGATGCAACATTCAGTTTCTGTTCAAAAAAGAAACCACCAAAAACAATAGACCCAAATGACATAAAATGCCTTGTGTATACCCAGATAGTCTATGGCAGTTTAAGACCGTCTTACTGCTTAGAAATTCCTTTTTTACTGGCTAAG
This sequence comes from Glandirana rugosa, assembly GCA_018402905.1. Classification (NCBI taxonomy): domain Eukaryota; kingdom Metazoa; phylum Chordata; class Amphibia; order Anura; family Ranidae; genus Glandirana; species Glandirana rugosa. The sequence goes on along the minus strand of BLSH010351680.1, from coordinate 1,022,886 downwards.
GTCTCAGCCTTTATCTTCCCTGAATATTTTATGCATGAAGAAAGATGCAGGTCCTTTGGTTCCACCTTTGCTATTTATCAGACATAGACCTTTCAGGCTTGTTTATGTTCCTCTGTTTGAGAGCAGAATGAGAGCATATGTTAGATTTCCAGACAGAACTGTGAACACGTCTGCACTTCTTCTCATGTGAGGAAAATTCTTTTCCCTTTCATGCTTTTTAGGCCGTGTTAGGAAACATCTGTCTCTTTATAGTGATGTTCTGGCTCATTTTCCGAAACACAGTAGCTTGTTCAAATAAGTGCCTACAAAATGTATTTTTCTCTGTGCACGAATGATCCTTTCCATTTGAAATGACACCATTTTTTCATTGCGTATGTCCTGCTCTTTAAGTTAATTAAGTGTGAAATGTTCTGCATTGATGTGGCGAGGTGACACCGGCCTCATGCAAATGCCCAGGCAAGCTACAATGACAACACACATTCATCTGTACTCTTCTTCAACACATTTGGCTCAGTGTTGCTGGTGCTTCAAAACATCTAATGAGGCTTCTAGGTGGCCAGGACAATATGTCCATGGCTATCTGTACTCTTGGAAATATTACGGAGTATGGAAGTGCGTAGTTTCATTTGGCAATGCATGAGACTGAGATTGAATAAACACCTCTGACAGAAATGACAGAACATGATATTAGTTGAAGGCCTCAAAGAAGATGCCAAGATCTACTTCATGGAAATTTGTAAACCAGTTAATCTCCCAATTTTTTTGGATGTATTGAGCTTTCCAAGTATAAAGCAGTCTAGGGCATCCAGGACACAAGTTCAGTTTTTTTTTGCTGGGATTGTGTAGTCACAGTAAATTCTGTTATTTAGATTTTGGTTTATATGAGGATTATACAAATGGGAACAGACTTGTTCCAGTTTTTTTTTCATAGTAAAGAGTCTTTAAAGGAGTAGACTGCTAAGGAACCATATTTCAAATTTGGGTAGATGTCGGCAGAATGAATTGCCCACTGGATTCAGACATCTTTTGAGGGCTCTGAAAGCAAGATCCCCGAGTTCCCCACTTTTCCTTTGCTCACACTCTCTCGGTTTTATTTTTTAATTTGTTTTTCTATTCATAGTATGGATAGTGCTGCAAAAATCCTTAGACTCCTCTGCTAGCAGCAGTAGAAATAGAGTTCATGGTTGGTGAAGCAGTGCTGGAAACTTTGGGGAGAAATGACTGTGTTCTGATGTGAGATAAAGGAAACCAGTATGGCTAAACCAGCCTTTGTCCACCTTTTTAACACAGAAAAATCCTTGAAATAACTTTCCGCTCTCAGGGAACGTCTACTAAAAATGACTATATCTACAACGCATAATACATTAGTGAGATGGTCAGTGGTAAGAATTTCCCCCTTACAGATAGCAAGAAAAGATCATCGGTGTCAGTGGGAACTTATCTGAGAGGCAGAAATTGATTATTGTTCAAGAAATCCCTAGCAACCTCTGAAAGAAACCTAGGGTTCCATGAAACCTCTGTGACTACGCTTGAAGTATATCAGCTGAGTTGTGACATCATATTCAAACCTCATTAACAGGTAGAAATGGGTGGTCAAAAAAACCTCCTTTCTTGTGTATTGAATACTGTATCTTTTTCAATTTGCATGGCTACATTTTGTGGGTAATTTGTTTGGTAAGGCTCTGTTCACACAGGGGCGATCCAACTTCGGCGTGACTTTGCTAGGCGACTTACAACACAACTTCAGCAGGACTTCAGCACAACTTCGGATAGAAGTCGCCTTGAAGTCGTACAGGAACCTTTTTTGAAGTCGGAGCGACTTCAGTAGCGTACATTAAGATGACTCCCATTCATTTCAATGAGATTTAAGATGTCAAGCAACTTGGGGCGGCTTGAGGCGACATGCAAGTCGCCCCTGTGTGAACGGGCTCTAAGCCCTGACAAGAGGTACTAAAACAGAGTGCTGGGATTGCTCTTTGAGCTGCCAGATGATAAACATCAGGCAGACTTTGTAGAGTACTTGAATTTTTTCAGACTTGTATAAGGAGCATGAGTCACCTCAGTAGATAGTTTCAAGTGCCTTTCAAGAAACGGCCATCATGTTGATTATACGTTAGTGTTCCCCCCCCATCAGTGCCAAAATTGTGTTATCAGCCATGCATGAACTGTAAGTGTTAAAAGATTGAATTGTAGTGTGATTTTATTTTTTGTAACAAATACGTTTATTAATAATAATAAGACTTCACACTGCTTTTCTTTTCACTGTAAATCATCAAGTCGATAACTCCTTATCAGCTGTGTGGAGCAGAATGTTGGACGGCATCGGACGGTTTAATAGAAATGGGCCAACATTCAGCCCGTGTGTACGTTGAAGAGCCATGGCCGAACAAGGTCTGCCGACTTGCTTCCGATCAGAAGTCTCAACCAATGGCTGACTGGAGTGTTCCGGCAGGGGGCCGTCCCCCTATCATAACACAATCGCAGAGCGAGAGATCACTGTACCAACATCAGATTGTTAGTACAGAGGCTCCAAACTGACTACCGCTGGGTTGAATGTAAAAAAACAAGTAGTGTGTATTAGGCTTTACATGCAGTGTGGCTGATTAAAGCTGAAAAGGTGTGGACCAAAATAATTGTGGAACTATTACACGTAGCACCCTATCAGATTTTTATCTTCCATTGTCTGGGAAAATCAAGCTCAAAGTTAACCATAAGACTGGTACACACGAGCCAAATATTGCCCGCTATTGGCTGGTTCAACAGAAACTGGCTGATATTCGGCCCAGCCTGTCCAACAGAAGTCAGTCTCAGGACCGGGTTTTTATCGAACAGGCATGCTGAGAAACCAGCATCTGATCAGCGCTTGCAGCCAATGGCTGTGAGCACTGACCGCTGTGTTCTGGTGGGGGCGGGGGTGGGATTGGACAGTCATTGAGCTTCCATTTGCTTTTTATTGTTTGTGTCTCCATCGGATATTTCCCTTTCCATGATAATGCAGTCACCAGGACAGGAAGTAAAGGGAAATTTGGACACAAAAAAAAAAAAAAAGAACAGACATGGATGATTACCTCTACACTACTCCACAAAAAGAAACCAAAAAAGAGTCAGTTTGGCTAGTTTCACTTAATATCTCTCTGTAAGTGGTGGCAAATTCACACATTTTGGTGTTGCCATACTTTCTACAAAAAAAAATCACCCATTACAATGATTTAAAAGACGGGCATGAAAAGAACATGGTGCAAAGATAGCAGAATAATGGTGCCAATTAAAGGTGATGGAAATGTTCATCAAACATTCACAAGTAGGTAGTGTTCAGATGCATTGGGATTGCACTTAGCAGCCTTTCCCAGTACAACCCAACACATTGTCTTGTGTCTTTTGTCAGTTCATACTAAAAAAAATGCTGTATGCAGTACTTTTTTACACCGCAAAGTGACACAGTACAGTACATTGCATCTGAGAATAGAAATTAATTAAATGTCATGTTGACCTTTCGATACAGTTAAGACAAAAAAAGGTGGGATGCGCTGATAATAACACATGGCATTGCCCTGCGCTCAGTGCCCACCAGTGGCTGTACTGTGCAGTTGTGGTGTGAACAAGCCTACATTTGATGAAAGCTACCTGCAAAATTATTATTGGTGAAATATGCGAAGAACAACTTTGCAACTGCAAGACTTTTAAAATAAATGTTTCACAGAAAGAAAATTCTGAATTTCTGTTTCAGCCTTTTTGCAAACATGTCCAGTTGTGGTCTTAGATAAAAGTATTCCGATTCTTCATAGATGAGCTTACATGGTCCCTGGAGTTTCTTTTTCTTTCTGTCTTATTGACTTTTAGATATCTGTATATGGTGGACATCGGCCTCTCCCTCATTTTCTGTCTTTTAGATATTGGTCAGCTTAAAATATAATAAAACATTTCATGGTAATTAGGAGCCTAGACAGATTTTGAACCAGTGAACTGTTTGATCGTAGTACAGCGATTGACTATTGTAAGCACTCCAGACATAACAGGAGCGCCCTCTAGTGTATCCGTATCCTAATCTGTGGTGTGCAGAGCGTACAAAGACGAGAAAGAGAAAGGGAGAGAGATAGGAGAGACCGTATGGTGTAGTATGCAGTTAATATTTGTTAGCAGCAAAAAGAAAGATTAGGCGCATTCCGTTAAAAACGGTCTAATATACGTCTGATGGGCTGTGGATAACTCCAACCCTATGGTACACGCAACCTCACAGTAGCGCCTGCAGAGACTATGCCTGTCTCCATGTAGAGATGATCTATGTCGTTCTTTTTTTGATTTTTGGGGGTGGGGGGATGTCCATGAAATAGTCCAGGGATTTCTTGTTAAAGTGGAACTTCACACAAAAAGTGAAGTTCCGCTCTTCCTTCCCCTCCTCCTCTGCCATATTTAGAACATTTTTTGTTTGGGGGGGGGGCAGGTATCTGGTTTTGACAGGTACCCGCTCCCACTTTTGGTTAGATCGCCTAGTCAATCCCCTCCCCCCTCCCTGCCCACAACCTACTGGGACAAGAGCACTTTGTGACTGGTCTGTGGAACGATTCACAAAGCACAGGGCGGCTTGTGCATGCGCAGTGGGTAGCTGTCTGTGAAGCCCCAAGGAGTCACAGCCAGCTGCCCACAGTTAACATGTCGGCACCAGGGACCAAAGAAACTGGCCTGGGTGAGGCACTGGATCCTTGGACTGGTGAGTGTCTGTTTATTAAGTCAGTTTTTGTAGATGCTAAATATTAGTATTTAATGACTGAAGAACCGCTTTAAGCAGAGGAACCCTTTCATGAGTAAACAAACCGGCATAAAAAATCATGGAGTGCTAGCGTAAATAAAATCCTGGTGGGACAGAGTGGAGTTGATAAAAGGTAATATCTGTTGAATAATGAGCTGACTATCACTTCCTCAGTTCATAGGTGTAACACAGATTTAGCAAGCCATACGCTGGTGATTGCTTGTCATGCAAACCTTCCTAAATCTGTCTTTACACCTACAGAATAATCTGAAGTGACAGTCACCAAATGGGACATTAGTGTTTCAGTATACACCGCTCAGCCCTAACATTATGACCACTGACTAGTAAAATGAATAACATTGATTATCTTGTTACAGTGACACCCGAAAGCAGGCGGAATATATTAGGTGGCAAGTGACCATGTTGTCCTTGAAGTTGCTGTGTTGAAAGCAGAAACAATTGGCATTGCAGTTTGTTGTCTATGGGGCTGTGTAGCTGCAGAGCAGTCAGGGTGCCCGTACTGACCCGTGTCCACAGCCAAAAGTGTCTACAATGGGCACGTGATCATCAGAACTCGACCACGGAGCATTGGAAGAAGGTGGTCTGGTCTAATGAATCCTGTTTTATGTTGCATCATGTCAGGTGCGTATGCATTGCTTACCTGGAAGAGACGGCACCTGGATGTACTGTGGGAAGAAGAAAACCGGCGGAGGTACTGTGATGATTTGGGCAATGTTCTGCTGCGAGACCCTGGGTCCTGCCATTCATCTGGATGTTACTTTGATACGTACAACCTACCTAAACATTGTTGCTGACCAAGTGCACCCCTTCATGGAAACCATATTCCCTGATGGCTGTGGCCTCTTTCAGCAGGATAATGTGCCCTGCCATATTAAAAAGATGGTTCAAGAATGGTTTCAGGAATACAAGTTTGAGGTATTGACTTGGCCTCCGAATGCTCCAGATCTCAATCCAATCGAGCATCTGGGGGATGTGCTGGAAAAACAATTCCAATTCATGGAGGCCCCACCTCAAATTACAGAACTTATATCTGCTACTGATGGCTTGGTGCCAGATACCACAGCATACCTTCAGAGGTCTAGTGGAGTCCATGCCACGACGGCTCAGGGCTGTTTTGGCTGCAAAAGGGGGACCTACACAATATTATACAGGTGGTCATAATGCCAAGGCTAATCTGTGTATATTACCTTTTTATCAAAGTCGCTATGTCCCTCCAGGATTTCATTTATGTCAGCACCCTATGATTTTCTGCATTCACACAACGAAAGGGGGACTCTGGTAACAAGAAATCCCTGGGCTTTTTTACCCCATCTTATAGCCCCCTAGTGCATAGTCTGCTGCAACAATGTACAGCTACACCTGAAAATGTATTTGTGAAAGTATAGCACTGCATGTTTATTATTTGGGTTATGTGATTTGACTATGGTTGTACTTCTCTCTCTTTCTAGATGGAAGACCGGTGGTGTTCTTACAGCATGGATTGCTTGCAGACGGCAGTAACTGGGTCACCAATCTGGATAACAATAGTTTGGGATTCATCCTGGCTGATGCAGGTTACGATGTGTGGATGGGGAATAGCCGAGGGAACACTTGGTCCAGGAAACACAAGACCCTGTCACCCGATGAGGATGAGTTTTGGGCTTTTAGGTAAGGTCGGGCTATATATTGAGCTTGGAACATGTTACAATTCTATGACAGTGCTCTTCCTATCTGAGCTGACGGAGGGATTTGGGTGCTGCAGAAGGTACAGCTTTGAGCATATTCTGGTATTTCCCAACTTTGTGTTGAGTGGCAACTATGTACCCTGGCATGTACCAATTTATGTGCAGTAGCCCCTTTAATGGGTAACTTTAGTACTTTGTTTATATATTGTACTTCTCTGTGATTTGCTATGTTTTAAATAGTTAAAAATTGGACTGTCTCTATACAGAACAATAAAAGCAAGCAATGCTCCAAGTGACATGTATCGCTGGTGACTAACAAGTCATTTCTCTACTGCAGGAGGGTGTATAGAGTGCACGAGGTGGAGCTGCTTGATTTCACACAGAGAGATTTGTCAAGCTATTGGAAAGACGAATCCTTAAAGTGATGCTAAACACACACTGTTTATGCTAGGTTCACACTAGATGCTGTGCGAATTCGCTGCAGATTCTGCACAGCGCAACAAAATCGCAACTTGTTCATGCAAGCCGATTGTGGAGTGTATGACACCCAAAATCGGTTTTCAAAATGCAGTGCGATTTGCAGAATTGGATCGCATGGGTGTGAACACTTATGTGATCTGATTCTGGTGTGGATAAAGAAAGGGTCCTGCATGAGTTTGTTGCTTATGCGGTGTGATTTGAGCCATACAAATCCATGGCTCAAATCATACGCCAGAGACTCCACATCTAATTTGTATGGGAATGTGCTGCGATTTCTGTGCATACTTCATGCAATGTCCCACATCGCATCAGTGTGAACCCAGGCTTAAAGTGTTACTAACACTGTGTAAGGCCTGCGTGTAGTATGGCCTTACACACAGACAGTGCAAGCAGGAAGTATTTGGCCATACAGGATCAAAGAGCCTTTTTACACAATGCAGAGGAACAACCCCTTAAATTCCACAGTGAGTATAACAAGCAAGCTATTCTGCATATAGACAGATTTTACTGTTGTGGTTTTAGTAACACTTTAATTTACACCAGGGGTAGGAAACCTGCGGCCCTCCAGCTGTTGCAAAACTACAAGTCCCATCATGCCTCTGGGAGTAATTGTACCTTCCAGCATTGCAATGCCTCATGGGAAATTTAGTTCTACAACAGCTGGAGAGCCACAGGTTGCCTACACCTGATTTATATTGTCCCTTCTATTTCTGTATATGGAAGATGGCATTGTAATTATTTTAATAAAAAAACAAACAAACATCTAAGTACCTTTTTCCTAATCGATATACAGCTGTCACATGACCCAGATCTTTCCCAGTCTGTCTGCAGGGAAACATAAGCAGGAGGAGTCTAGTCGTCTTCTGCTGGTCACTTGTTCAAAATAAATAAAAAAACAGGCTTTGGAATACAGAGTAAAAATAAATAAACAACATCAATAAACTGTTTTAAATTGTAATACAAATATATTTTTGAAATCAAAGCTTTACTATGTTGTGGAAATAACATGGTGTGGGCGGATTTCTGCCAGTCACGCCCCTCCAGCATGCGTCTTAGAATAAGAGAGAGGCGAAGCCACCATTAATCTACATGTAATATCCAGCCCCCATTGTGTTTAGCTGGTTAGTGGGCATAGAGGAGGAGGGAGGGAGTGGGCTGTCATTTACAACTGTGTATAGGGCCGCCCCTGTGACTCTATAGTCACATGGGCCGCTGAGATGTGATAGGGAGCAAATGCTCAGTATAGAAACTTACTGAGAACTGAGCATGTGCAGAGCTACCACCACAGCTGCAAAATCCCTAGGGACATGGACAGAAGGTGGAGATAGAGAGTAGCAGGATCAACCAGGTTTATTGCAGACAACAGAAGACATATTTCATAGTGACTGAGTGAGTATGAACAGCATGTAATACAGCATTTATTGATCGTTTTTTTTATGATGTGGGTTTAGTGACACTTTAAGTCCCAATCCTTTGCTAAAAGTGAAGGATTATGTGTACTGCTGTGGGCATTGGCTGGAGACCATGTGTAAAGTTTGAGAAAAAACAATTACCTTCAGATAAATCTCTAAATTGCAAGGATCTTGGCAAGCTTTTTTTTTTTTTTTGCAAATTTATATCAGTTCCTATTCTAAAGAAATTGATAAGCCACAGACATAAATAATGCATTGTCTTTGTCTTTACATTTCTACACTAGTTCTGCCGCAAGGGTATCATACTGTAAAGATCCATCATTGACGTCATTCTGTGAATGAAGTCTTGTGTGTTGGTAGTGATTCCTGGAAAGTGTAGGGGACTGTTTTCTTCTTCCAAACACTTTACAGGTGTAGAGGATGTAAGCCTGACTTGCTCCCACATCTGCTGAGCACAGTTTTATCATTTGTTACATGCTACTGCTACGTGGTACCGAGAGCTGGCAAAATTCAAATAACAGCAGTGACCTGGCAAAACCAATACTTTGTGTATCTAGCAGAACTCTATTTTTGAGTGTGGAAAAAAAATGGAGGTTTGCCTGAAAAAAAGGAAAGGTTACCATGTACCTAAACCTATGAACAAAGATTTATAGTAGTGCAGCTTACTGGCCCTAAATGTGGTGGCTGCATTTGTTTTATTTTTTTCACCCTTCTTTCCTTTAAGTTATCCTTGTAATCCTGCCATTCTCTCATTCCCTGTCCTAGGGTGACAACTGTACTTAGCAGCACTGTCACCCTGAGACAAGGAGTGTGTTAGGACTACATTACATTGCATTAGGGTTACATAATAGCAGGGAACAATAACAATATTCAGAGAATTGATAATAGTTCAAAGCAGAGAGTACATGTAGTCATCAGCTCACCAGTGGTGGCTGGTGAAGTTTTATGATGGGGGGTGATAGACTCTGCCATGTTTGACCCCTCCCAGTCTTCATAAGCCCCACCCCTTATAGGACCCACCCACTCCACCCCTGTATTCCACTTGCTTCCACCCATAGTGTCAGGAGTATACAGTTAAGCATCACAGGACAGAGTATACAGCCCCAGCATCACAGGACAAAGTACATAGCTCAGCCTCACAGGTCAGGGTATATAGCTCAGTCTCACAGATCAGGGTATATAGACCAGAATTACAGATGGGGTATATAGCTCAACATTACACATAGGGTATATAGCTCAACATTACACATAGTGTATATAGCTCAGCATTACACATAGGGTATATAGCTCAGCATTGCACATAGGGTATATAGCTTAGCATTACACATAGGGTATATAGCCCAGCATTACACATAGGGTATATAGCCCTGCATTATAAATAGGGTATATAGGTCAGCATTACAGATGAGGGTACACAGCTCACACTAACAGCACCCTTCCGTGCGGGGCTCGCGTTTTCGGTGACACACCCAAACCCTCCACGCGCGGGAGGTCCGGCACTTACCAGGCTGTGGTGTCCACTGCGCTGTCCTATCCTCTTGTCACTGTGTCATCCTGACTCCTCCACAGTGCGGGGAGCGGCGGAGGTGTCTGCTCCTCATGCTTCCTCGGTCCTCCGCTCTGTGTCTCCTCTTCCGCCTAAGTGATAATCGTCCAATAGGATCGCCTGGCGCTTTGGCCAATCGGGAAACAGGTCTCACTGACCTGCCTTTTGATTGGCAGGGAGGCACTGTTGTGTCAAAATAGCGAAAATGAATTTGCTATGGTCACACAATTGGGTGGGATCGGGGAGAAATCTCTGTGCCCCGAGCCCACCCTATTTTGAAACCTATTAGAGCCTCTGGCTCTAATCGGGTGCTTCAAAAAAAATAAAAACACCCCCGCCATAGGAATCCATGCATCCGGCGTCCTGAAAGGGGCCGAGCGCATGGATAGGGGGCAACGTCCATGCGCCCTCAGTGCACGGGCCGCCACTGCAGCTCACAAGATTTCTGCCTGGGTGAATATCCATTTTATTTTTTTCTTTGCACTTGACATAATGAAACTTTCAATGGTACATTTTACAGACTGAAAGGGAGCAAATAATAGAACTTTATCATCAGAGTTTACATACCCATTAAACCATAACTCCATCCATTTTGTTTTGGATAGTTTATGGAAGAGTTATAATTTATGGCAGGTTTTTTTTTTTGTGGGGGGGGGGGGGGGGGTT
>BLSH010351680.1:972654-998805 GCA_018402905.1 Glandirana rugosa | reverse complement strand
GTCCAGGATTTTTTAATTTCTTTTGTAGAAATTTATGTAATTCTTTATTACATTTGAATAAGACTAAATCTTAGGGGTGGTGGTGGTGACGGAAATTACCCTAGAGGGCTCGGAGGGGAGACACTATATTCTTTGACCTCCGTTACTCCTAAAACAGTGAAGGCCGAAGCTCCTAGTTGGACGAACATAAAACCCCATGAAGTTAATGAAGAAGCTGCGTCTGTCAGTGAACTCGGAGAAAAGGATTTTACGGTAAGTTTTAATAAAATCCCTTTTTTAAATGTATTTTATTATTTATTGCCCTTATTTTTTTACACTGTACTTTTATTTTTTATTGCTATCACAAGGTATGGGCAACATCCTTTGTGATAGCATGGGCCAGGACAGGTACACTTTATGTAGAGATCTGGGTTCTATTAGCATCCGATCAAACCAAAATCGGCTTGATCAGATGCTGTACAAGCCGGTAACGGCTAACAAACAACAAATTGAAGCCGGAAGTGACAAAATCCTCATTGCCTCCAGTTTCTTATATCACAGAGGGGAGGCTCGGGAGATCCCATTAAAGGCAGTGGTGGTGGTGGGGATTCTAAATCAGAATAAGTTTACATTATTTCTTAATGTATTTAAAGATGTTTTCTTTAATTTTTTAGGACCTGTTTGGTAAGAGGGAATTTTTACCACAGTCGGAATTTATTAAGTGGCTTGCCATTCACTTTTGCACTCATGAAGTGGTGGAACAGATATGTGGCAATGTTTTCTTTCTTCTGTGTGGATTTAATGAGAAGAACCTTAACATGGTAAGCAAGGCTATAGTTTAGATAACTATTGTTTGTAAGTAATAAACATCATCCTTTGACTTTTCACACTTTCATGTGTATTTCAACTTTTGCAGTCAGATTTGAGAAACTCCCACTATATGTTAGTTGTGTTCCCATTGTCCCAACATACCTAAAAATATTTTTTTTAAATTCCCTTTCTATATATTTATTTGAAGCAGTTCTATACATTAGACTTCATAGGTAGCTTCTTTTATTTAGAATAATTTGCATTGTTATTGTTTGAATCATGGGGTTAGCATCCTGAAGTTTTCCTTAATTTGGCATGGCTGTGGGAGGCTCCACTTGTACAGCCTCATCATTCAACCACATATCCATTCACACAGATCCATGAATGGAAGACTACAAGTCCCATCTGTACCAAGGCAGAGGGACTTGTAGATCTCAATGGAGCACAAATGTGGTGGTGTCACCATACTTGTAGTCCATTGATTACTTCCTCCAACCCCAAAACTGAAGTCTGTACACCTGCACAGGCCTGCGGCTGGTGGAATCGTCTGCAGGAGCCTGTATATTGCACCCACAATCCACTGATTACAGTTGCTTTGCTTTGCAAACTTCAATGCAAAAAATATTCAATTCACATTTTTTCTTTGTTTAAATGGTTGCATTACTTAAAGTGGAACTTCACTCACTCAGTCAACATTGACTACTTTTAATCCTTATGCTGCTAGCATTAGTGAATAGGTAGTAAAGTATATTATATTTACTTGTTTTAAACTTTTTTTTTACATTTCTTCAGTTACTAACTGGGTTGTGGCCTAGGCAAATGATGTCATACATCTCAGGAGTCTTCAGGAGGGGAGGAGGGCTTTTCTCAGCTAAGCACATCCTCATTTCTGCATGCCTGAGTAAAGGGCAGATGGATTCCAGGAAGTAAATGCTATGTGAAACATCTGCCCTTACTCAAGATGGCATGTGACCATTGCCAGAAAGGTTAGAAGGGTGTCTTTCAAAGTGATTTTCCAGCAAAGTAAAGCATTGTGACATGGATGGATGGGAGAGTTTGCTTTGAATATTAAAAATGAATGAAATAGGATTTTTGGGTGTTGGTACTCAGATGCAATGCAGCTCTGCTTTAATTTATTTCAAAGTATTCCTGTAACATAAAGTGTACCACCCAAGTGTTAGATCTTTAACCCTTTGTTAGGACAGTGTGCACTTTTAGTTTACAACTGACAATGAGCTCTGCCAGCAAAGTACAGACAGCTATTTTGGCTATACTTCTCCTATGAATCACAGGAGTGCAGTTTTTTCTGCACTCCTGTGACCAGTTTTCAGCTAAAGCCGATGTCAGCTGACGTCACTTAGCCAGTCCAGGCTCTGAAAAGATTCCCACTTTACAGTCAGGATCCACCTAGATGCCTGGACCGGCAGCAGGGACAGCCTCTCAGCATGCTGCTGAGAGCCTGAATCAGCCCCTCCTGCCCCCTCCACAGCTCCAGTGAACACTGGAGGGGCAGAACAGAGAGTCGGTGATTGACAGTCACAGCTCTCTGCTCAGAGCGGAGGGGAGAACTGAGTGATCAGTGGTGTTTGATTGCTCAGTTATGAGGGTAGAGCTGTTGAGGAACAGCTGCATCTGGGGTCAATGCTGCATCCACCTAGGTGAGCATGATTTTTTTTTTTTCTTGTATTCCCGTACTTCTATTTTTAACAGGAGAAAGCTAAATAGGATTTTTAACCAAGTAAAAAGTAGCAATTTTTAAATATACTCAGTTATACTGTCTAAATAGTAACATTTAGCAGGTAGTTATAGGTGTTATCCCAATTTGGCAACCATTTTGGAAATACATACTTACTTTTTCCCTCTTTTCTCACCTAACCTAACCCGCCCTCCCCAGAAAAAAGGTTAAGTGCATTTTGTTTTATCCACTTTGTACTTATCCTTTAATTCTGGATAGTCAATGTCAATGTAAAGCTTTCTGTGTATGTTTTTTGGGGTTGGGATTAATTTTATGCCTGAAGTTTGTTTTATTTTTTTTGTTTTTTTAATAAAAAGCATGCATTCTTTGAAGAAAAATGTTATTTTAAATGCATTGCTCTTCATAAAACCAATCCTTTCACAACATTTTCTGTTTGCCTTTTTGTTTGCATTTTCCCCTAAATATCCCCATGCAAGCAAATGCATGATTACTTCAGAGACATTTTCTTCTACTAACTTAAATCTTTTCTCTGTAACCCATTTTTTTTCTCCTACAGAGCAGAGTAAATGTGTATACCACCCATTGCCCATCAGGAACGTCCGTACAGAATATGATCCATTGGGCACAGGTACTGATTAAGCGTTCATTTTTACTATATTGGTCAGTGAGGCTTGTAACCATTAAAGTATAACTAAAGGCACAACTTTTTTTGGGGGGACCATTCACATCAAAAGTGAAAATAAAAGAAAATATCAAATTTCCAGTGGTCACCAGAATAGGAATAGCAGGAAACCATCCAATTGAGACACTAGTGCTGGTGACAACTAGGAATTTCCTCTAACTTCCTGTTTTCACTATGGGACAGGGAGTGAAGGTAATATGGCAAAAAGTCTGACAAGGGTTATAATCCTCCCCTACTCTGTCCAAAAGGGAAAAAAGTTTTACCCTCAGTTCTACTTTAACTGTTATCCAAAGGCTGTGCAGGTTAGAATCCTAGGTGGGGTGCCATCCATCTACATGCATTGATAGGCTCAAAAAAGCAATCACCTGGGTCTGATCTGCGCTAGTTACAGAGTAAGATGTAACTATTTGTATTGTAACAGGCCACAATAATTCTTATTGAACTGCAATTGCCAACAGTGTATCTGAAATATAATAAAGTCCACAAAAGATTAACAAGATCACAGAGCATTGACAAGTACCCAATAGATCAAACAAAAAAATAGTCTGTAAAGGCTCAATTACACTAGCAGCAGCCCTTGCCACATCCCTGAAAAGTGATTTGCAACAAATCACTTTTCAGAGAGTTGGTTGATAGGGGTTAATATGTTGCCTCCTTAGCAGGGGCGCACGGGTGCCATCCCCTCTGTCCTCGCAACCCCCTTTATGCTATGGATAGATTCATGCATAGCATGAATCTATCCATGGCCGCCAGCGACCTCCCCCCTATTCATGCGGCCTGCCCTTGTGGGGAGACGGCCGCATGAATTACTGCGGTGGGGGGTTTCTTTGAAGCATCTCATTCAACATAGTGTGGTGCAGAGCATGCCGACATGAGCCCTTAGAAAGGCAGATGAATATTTGCCTTTCTAACACCGAACCGCTCTCCGCCAATCAGGAAGCGACGGTATGTTACCGGTCTCCCAATTGCTGGAGAAGACAGGCGATCCTATTGGACATCTTTCTCGGAGGAGGAGGGGGATGCATGGCCAAAGCCAAGCTGCTTCCTGCTCGCTTGACACCGCTTGCTGCGTGCCTGCTGCCCGCTCCTATATCGGGTAAGTGCCGGACTTTGATGTCCCGACTGCCCTGGGGGGTACTGTCAGTGCCGCGAGCCCTGCTGCAGGGGGCGGGGGGGTAGATGGATGCTGGTACCCCTCTGGTCATACTGTATACACCGTGCAGTATATACTCCTCTGGTGATGCTGTATATACTCCTCTGGTGATGCTGTATATACTCCTCTGGTGATACTATATACTCCTCTGGTGATGCTGTATATACTCCTCTGGTGATGCTATATACTCCTTTGGGGATGCTGTATATACTCCTCTGGTGATGCTGTATATACTCCTCTGGTGATGCTGTATATACTCCTCTGGTGATACTATATACTTCTCTGGTGATGCTGTATATACTCCTCTGGTGATGCTATATACTCCTTTGGGGATGCTGTATATACTCCTCTGGTGATGCTGTATATACTCCTCTGGTGATACTATATACTCCTCTGGTGATGCTGTATATATTCCTATGGTAATGCTGTATATACTCCTCTGGTGATGCTGTATATACTCCTGTGGTGATACTATATACTCCTCTGGTGATTCTCTATATACCCCTATCTGGTGATGCTGTATACCCTATCTAGTAATGCTAGGCTGTATACTCCTGACACAAAGGGTGGAATCTATAAGGGTTGGGGATTACGAGAAGTGGGAGGGGTCAAAAAGGAAGGGCGGGGTCTGCCCCCCCCATCCTAAAATTTCACCAGCCGCCACTGCTCCTCAGTACTTGTTTAAACCCTGCAAGCCCGCACCATCGCAACTGCATGCATTGCACATGCTTGCGGGGCAGTTGCGGCCTAGCTTTGTTCACTTGACATGGGGTCTAGCTTTTGCCACAGCTGTAAAGTAAAACATCGTTGCATGGGTACATCCCCATCTGGCTGCTGTATTGAGTTAAGGACAGCGGTTGGGAGGCATTCAAGCAAAGTTTTAGCTGCATATGGCCGGCTTAAGGGATAGGCAGCCACAAGCGGTCTGCATTTACAGTGTGGATTCTTTTTTTGCAGGGTGTGAAGTGCGGTGAGCTGAGGGCATTTGACTATGGTACCAAGGGTAATCTTATCCATTACAATCAGGTAAGATTATTATGTTCTCTTTATGGTTAGAGCTGATCAGTTGTATGCTGATGCCCAATAGGGATGCATGCTGACTGTACACTATGCAATACTGAAATATTCAAAGATGGCTTTTGGGAGTTTTCCTACAAATGTGCACCAGTCTACGTGTATGGAACACTAAAGCCTGGTACACACTAACAGTTTTTTTTTCATGCAACCCGCTGGGTTGACCGCTCCGGTCAGAGCCGCTGTACTAATCATTCAACATTAGTACAGTGATCTCCCCGCTGAGCTTTTGTGTTTTGACAGGGGGACGCCCCCCCGCCCCGCCGGAACACTCTAATCAGCGCCCTTCGCCAGGGCTGAGAGAGCTGATCGGTAGTCGGTTGGCTGCTGATTTTTCAGCATTCGCGTCCGACAGAAGCCGGCCGAAAGGCTGGCTTCTGTTGGACAGATTAACATATATACGGGCTGAATGTCAGCCATTTTTCTTTTTCTTTTTTTTTTTTTAACCGGCAAGTGTCTCCCGACATTTGGTCCAGGTGTACCTGGCTTAAGGCTACTTTCACACTGATCAGTTTTTCTTCCGTTTTTGCATTATAACAATGAAGAGGAAAAACAAATGACCATTAAAATCTATGGAACTGTTCACACTGGTCAGTTGCGTTTTTTTAAAGTCTTGCAAGCTGTCTTTTTGGTGCATGGATTGGTTTGGTAAAAACTGCATCAAAAACGCACTTCCCCATTGAAATGAATGGAATATGCATCAAAGACGTGGCAAAAATGCATCAAAATTGCACTTGTTGTTTCATTTTAGGTGCGTTTTGAGTCACGTCCTTTTTTTCACAGGTGCAAAGTGCAGTAAAAACATGTATGCGTTTTTACAACGTTTTTTTGACAGAGCAGTGTAAAAGTAGCTTAAAGATTAGAACAGGGGCTGTTTAAAGATGCATGCATGTAATCAATAATATTTCTTTGTTTTTGCATATATTTTCCTTACTGTAACTGATATACTTCAATAAAAATGTATTGGAAAAATAAAAATAAAGATTAGAAGAGGGAAGTTTGGAAAATTATTTTGTGAACATTTGCAGAATGCTCTGTTTTGTTCCAGCTTGTTCGTGCTGCGAAATTGAATAAAAAGGATTGAAAATATTATATGTCAACTTTAAGGGACCCCAAACAGTAACTAATGTTTTCTTGGTGCCTCCTTGGGCCAGTAAAAGAAAAATATTTTTTATTATTTTGCTGTATCTTTAGATTAGGAAAATTCTACATTTCGAATGGTCACCAGTTCCTGTTGTGTCTATAAGAAAGAAAGTGAATTAAATTCTCACAAACTGAATTAAGTTCTATCCCTACCCTGCTCTATCCAAAAGAAAATAAAACTTTAAGCTTTAGATATACTTTAAGGCTCCATTCACATTAGGGCCTCTTCAAAGTCACACGATTTCCAGTGCGACTTTTCGTGACACTTTGATCTGACTTTATATTCTGTGGACCAAAGTCGCATCAAAAAGTCGAACCAAAGTAGTGCAGGTAGCTTTTTAAACTCGCACTGATTGGAATGGGTGCCATTGAAAAGAATGGGCTGCGACGTATGTGACTTTGATGCCCAAAGTCGCATGACAAGTTGCACAAGTGTGAGTGGAGCCTTCATGTCTTTGCTTCTAAAGATGAACGCCAGCCTTACCTCGTCCACAACTATACAGTCTCCCCTTTTGTACTAAAGGTAATGTGAGCTTCTTATATGCAGCAGGTCAGCTAGCGCCCATGCCATTTCCTGCATCTAGCACCATCTAGGCTCACTCTCCCTGGCCCGCCCCTTTCATTTATTGTGTTTCAGTTGTTTCAATAATGGAAGCTCGGCATCACATATAGCCAACTGCCTTGGGTGGTCTGCATGCAAATAAATTCTGTCTAGGAATGTCCACTCCTCCAGATTGGCACGCACCTTTGAAGGCTTTTTAATGTTTGAATAACTCCTCCCAAGAGCCAGCTCACTGCTTTCTTTAAGGTTTTCAGGAAGCTATGTAGGGCAACCTGCCAGCCTCTCCCATCAGCCGTGATCTGCCTGCATTCCATAATGAAGCTCAGTGACCCAGTGGTGACGTCACTGTGCCCAAATTAGGGCATGTAATAAAAATGTAAAGGATTTATTATAAAATGTGATTACTTAATGAGATGGTAAGGCAAATATGAGCAGATTAAACTGTAGCTTTAATCAGTTATTGTTAAATAACTCGGGAGCAAAGATGCCAGTGTAGCCCCTTATTTAAATTGCCAAACTCTCAAGTCTTATGGATGGTTAGTTTGTGTGCTTGATTCCTTGGTTCATCCCTGCAATGCTGTCTTTCAGACTACTCCTCCTTTCTACAATGTGAAGGACATGAAGATCCCAACTGCTCTGTGGAGTGGAGGCAATGACTGGCTAGCGGACCGCAAGGATATGGCTTTGCTGCTCACTCAAGTCAGCAATCTGGTCTACCACAAGGAGATTCCAGAGTGGGAACATCTAGATTTCATCTGGGGTCTGGACGCTCCTGAACGCATGTACAATGAAATAGTTCAATTACTGAAGAAAACCTCCTGAACTTTAGCATTTCACAAATAAATTATGTGGCAAATACTAACAGATTTACTAGAAAAACTTTTAGAAAATTTGTATTATCCCAAAATACTTTGATTTTGTTAAACCACTGTCTATGAATGGACACCAGACAAACCAGACATTTTTACAAGCAACAGGTGTGTCTAGCTGCACCATATTTACCAGTGTCAGGACAATGTCTTTTAACCCCAAGTCTAAAAAGCCAAAGTTCCCCCCCCATCCATGAGCTGTGAGCTAATTCAGCATCATAGGTTGCACCCCCCTCCTGCTTTACCACCAAGTCGACTGCCTCTTCTGCCCACTGCTTAGCCCAGCCTTGATGCTCATTAAATATTATATGTGTGCAGGTGGGACTATTGCAATGTCCTAGACTTATTTTTACAGGAGGCAAAATATGCCACTAATCTAAGCCTTAAGGGCCAGTTCTCACCATGAATCGCAAAGGAATGTGTTGTGCATTCCTGTGTGATTCACAAGCGATCTGGGTGCAGTGCAGTTTCAGCCCATTCATTTAAATAGGCTGAAATTGCACTGCACAGTGCCAACAGTAACGCGTGCACTACTTTAAACTCGCTGCAATCAGATCGCATGGTACTACTGTATCATACAATCTGGTGCAGGAAAATGCACTGCAGACCTGTCTTTGGGTTGTCATTAACTGAACCCGCTGCGGTTCGTAAATGCAGTGCGTTTTGAACACAGTGCAGAAAGTGCAATCAGAATGTGGGTTTCCCGCACCACGTTCTGGTGTGAACTAGTAAGGGGAATTTTATGGTTTCGGTCGAGACTTTATTCTCCGCAGGAGATACAATTAATTGTGTCCCAGCTTTGATGACCCTTTTTTATAATTCAAAAATGTACGTTTTAAAAGGCAAACTTTCAGCACTCTACGGTCCATACTTTAGACTGGCACATTGATTTTTTTTACCATGTTTTTATTAGTATTAAATGCATTTCCTTGTATAAACATTGTGCTGATATAGGAATTAATTCAATTTGCAGCTGAAATAGACTGCAGAAGCTGCCAGATAAGGCCTGTGTTGTTACATGGAAGAATCAAATGCACAATGAGGGATTCTGATTAACACTGGAAATCCCCTTTGCAGTCTAGCTATTTTAGTTTGCCTACAAAAAATGTTTTTGTGTAGTTCCAGACTGTATTTTTTACCTATAGTTCCAAGGTCTAAAGCAGTGGTCTCCAAACTGCAGCCCGGGGGCCAGATGTGGCCCCTAGCTTGCCTTTTACTGGCCCTTAGGGCACGATTCCACCAACTGACAACATCGATAGGGCATTTTCTGCTCCCACTGGGCACAATCTGACCCCCCTAAAGTCTGAAGGTCAGGAAAATGGCCCTTTGCATAGAAAGTTTGGAGACCCCCGCTCTAAAGTGTATTGTCCTTTAGTTCCAGAGTATAATTTTTTTAGCTTTTTTATTGTATGCACAACAAATAGAGAATATAACATTTCCTTACCAAGTAACTTATAGAAAAATGATTACCTCATTTCCTGTTGTATGCAATGTATTTTCTTGCTCAGGGCACATTAAAATGTTTGCATTGTGATAACACACATATGTGAATGTAGCACATTATCATGCATTAAGGCAACCCTTAATGCAGCGCCAGGCAGTTCACATTCAATAGGCTAGCAGAGCATCTTAAGGTACTTGACCTTTATTTATTTGTATTTTTTATCATTGCACCATAGTGCCGTGTTGCACTGAAATATATACATTGAGGTTAGCTAGAAATGTACATTGGGGTTGCCATTCAAAGTAAATGCCACTGCATCGTGGATTGCAGCTTAACAAGCGTTGCAACGAAATCTGGTAAAATGCGCATTTTGATATGTTTTCACAATTCTATGGGCCTTTAAAGTTTTACCAGTTCTTTGGTAATCTGTACACTGAGTTGAATGTTGCATTTTGCACCAACTACAAAAAAAGTTTCCAATACTCCAACCAGCATTTGTTTGTGGTGCTGCAATATGGTAGTGTCTGTGTTTTATTACAGGATTTGTGTGATGCTATCCCATGGCTTATCGTTCACCGCTATAGACACCACTGGTTATACTAGAACACCTCTTACTAAATAGTCTTTTAACATGAGATAACATGTCTCACAACATGTTCACCCATCACCATAAACCATTAATACCAAAACAAAATATAGGTTAATCATAGTTACATAGTTACATAGTCAGTGAGGCTGGAAAAAGACACAAGTCCATCAAGTCCAACCCATGTGTGTGTTTTATTTTATGTCAGTAATACGTTGTATATCCCCCAATGTTGTGGTCCCTTAGGTGTGCATCTAATAGTTTTTAAAATTATCTATACTACCAGCAGAAACCACTGTTTCTGGAAGCGAATTCCACATTCGCACAGCTCTTACTGTAAAGAAACCCCTACGCATCTTAAAGTTAAAACGCCTTTCTTTCATTCTCAGTGAATGGCCGCATGTTTTCTTGTTTTCCCTTGCACTGAATAGTATTGCCCCTATAGCGGGGTCACCAGTACAGTATTTGTACATTGAAATCATATCCCCTCTCAAGCGTCTTTTCTCCAGAGAGAACAAGTTCAGTGCTTTTAATCTTTCCTCATAACTTAGGTCCTCTAATCCCTTAACTAGCTTTGTTGCCCTTCTCTGAACCCTTTCCAATACCAGGACGTCCTTCTTGAGGACCGGTGCCCAGAACTGGACGGCATACTCCAGGTGCGGCCTCACTAGGGACTTGTACAATGGGAGAATAATTGATTTATCCCTGAAGTTAATCCCTTTTTTGATGCATGCCAACACTTTGTTAGCTTTCCTTGCAGCAGCTTGGCATTGCATGCCACTGCTGAGCCTGTTCTCCACTAGGATCCCTAGGTCTTTTTCCATCCTTGATTCCCCCAGGGGCTCTCCCCCTAGTGAGTAATTTGCTTTCATGTTCTTGGTACCCAAATGCATTATCTTACATTTTTCTACGTTAAATCTCATTTGCCACTTGTCTGCCCACCCCATTAATTTATTCAGATCTTCTTGCAGTGTTTCCACATCCTGTGGAGAATTTATTGCTCTGCTTAGCTTGGTATCATCTGCAAATATTGAGATTGAGCTCTTCACCCCGTTCTCCAAATCATTTATGAATAAATTAAATAGGATTGGTCCCAGGACAGAACCCTGGGGAACCCCACTTTCTACCCCAGACCATTCTGAGTATTCCCCATTTATCACCACCCTCTGGACTCGCCCCTGTAGCCAGTTTTCAATCCAGGTGCTCACCCCTTGATCCATGTTGAGGGACCTTAGTTTGTACAGTAAACGTCTATGGGGAACTGTATCAAATGCCTTTGCAAAATCCAGATACACCACGTCTACAGGTCTTCCCTTATCTAGATGGTCGCTCACCTCCTCATAGAAGGTTAATAGATTGGTTTGGCAAGAACGATTTTTCCTGAAACCATGTTGATTACCGCTAATGATACCGTTCTCATTACAATAATCTTGTATATAATCCCTTATTATTCCCTCCAAGAGCTTGCATATTATTGATGTTAAGCTAACTGGTCTATAATTCCCGGGGAGATGTCTTGGTCCTTTTTTATATATTGGCACCACATTGGCTTTCTTCCAATCAGCTGGTATCATACCAGTCAGAAAACTGCTATTAAAGATTAGGTACAAGGGCCTGGCAATAACTTGTCTAAGTTCCCTAAGGACCCTCGGGTGCAAGCCATCTGGGCCTGGTGACTTATTGCTGTTCAGTTTATCCAGCCTATTCCTGATTTTATCCTCAGTCAGCCATGAGGGTGTTTCATGTGACTTGTCTTGAGGACCAGCATTTTGGTTCTGTATAATTGAGCCCCCCAATCCAAAGCAGCAAATAATGCACAAGATGTGCTGCAGAAGTCATCCATCTAATCCCAGCCTTAATAAATCACTGCACTGCTTCTCAAATACTTGTCATTGTTATATATGCAATCTACAGATTGATCTGTACAAGGCCTGTCCATTTGCTGCCAACAGGAGCTACATTGAGGGCATAATGTTAAAGTAAACAAGGCAGTCTTGATTATAGAGCTATTCATGGTTGTGAGAGAAATCCTAAAACTTTGTAAGGTCAAGGCCTAGAGGGCAGCACTGGTTTATTCCATAAAAATGTAGAACCTGTATATAATGATATATATATAATTCATTGGTGTACTCTCATCCTCTAAACCAGCTGCACCCTCCGGATACAAACTGCAATATTTTTTTTTTATCAAAGGTTCGTTTGTCTACAATTTTGATACCATTGATTTAACATGTGGAAGCTCAGCCATATAACAGTGTTGACCTCATTCCTGTAAACTACTTTGTAAAGTAGCTGTCCTTCGATTTGTAATGAGAAGTTTTACATTCAATATCTATGCTTACCATTTGTAGGATGGATGACTGCAAGGCATGATGACTGTGTGCACTCAGGTACTTAGCGAAGGACTACTACATATGATTTGTGTTGAGTTACCATTGGATGTCAAGCCGGTGGCAGCTAAATAATCTTCTGCACAATCTGATGGACCAGATAATACTCACACTAATTTGTGTAGGATTATAATTCAATATTGAAGCAAATCCATCACTCTATTCCAAACTTCTCCTAAGGCTGCATTCACACCTGAGGGGAAAAAAATCAATGATTCTCTATGGAGATGGTTCACATCTCCACTCCAAAACACCTGAAGCCAAAAGCCTGAAAATGCCTGAAGCTCAAACAAGTTCTGGAAGTATTTTTTTCAGGCAGATTTGGGCGTTTTTCTGGTTTTTACAGACCTTTTGACCTGTACAAAATTGCGGCAAAATCTCGGTAAATTCGCATGGCTTTCTGCCTGAAAACGTCACGCTGAGGTGTGAATGCAGCCTAACTGTGTGCTAGGGAAAGGCATTTCAATTAGATCCCTGTTATCAAATCCACTATTTGTATCTTTGAGCATATTGTTTTACTTGTGCATATAGGTTGTAGAAAGAAAGTCACATTACTTCTGTATCACTCATAAGAATTACTAACAAGTATTATGTTAAAAAATATATCTATAAAAAAAAAACCTTTTAATGATTACCTGAAATATACAGTATTGTCCCTCGGGGTGCTCAGAGATGCAAAGATTTTCCCAACAGATTGGGAAGGTTTGAGGGAAATTTGCTGTTGGAAAAGAAATTCCTCAGCCAGATAAATACCATTAAATTAATGGATTGATAGAGTGAATGCAATTTTAAAGGTGTTATGCAGTTCATGTCCTCTGTATAATCTAAATACAGCCATTCCTCGCTGTAAACACTACTTGCTTGTCATTTTTAAAAAGATTCAATGTTTTAGTGGTGTGTACACAAGAAGATTGTTGAGGATTTATAGGGTATGTTCCACTTATTATAGGGTGACTCTTATTGACTGGTAAGGCCTTTCTTACTATGCTCAGGCCCAATCACAAATTCTCAGGTTATCTATCCTTTGCTTTTACAAAATAAGATGCTATTTTTATGTGTCTATATGAACTGTAAGCTAATCACAGTTTTTACCAAGAGCGTGCCAAATTCTGTATTTCAAATGTTTTTCCACAATAAACTTTTACATTTGATACCTATTGGTGTTGCTTTTTGATAACTTACTTGCTTACTTGTGTTTATTTTACATTTTTTAAACAAATTCTATACCTGTAAAACAAGATTTATGGCATATAAAAGAGCTAGGCAAATTAGTTAATGTAGGACTTTTTAAAAAAAAAAAAAAAAGATTATTTTTATTAAAGATTTTGCACGACATACAAAGTAACTAAGAGGAAAACAAATAGTAATTGAAATGGAGACAAAAATTACAAAAAAAGTACTTTAAAGTGATGCTAAACCCTCAAGTTTTTTCGCCTATACCTATTACTAAATAATAGCATTACATGAGAAGTCTGACCTTTTGTGTCATCTTCGCTTCTAAGTTGTTTTATTCAGGCTCCGTTTTTCCCATTTCCGGTTGTCCTGTTTGCTGGGTGACCCGTGTATTGCCGATCTCATAGTGTCAAAGCACATAGGAGGCAGAGCTACAGTGTCCTCCCTGCCCGGGGACACAGTGAGTGCAAGCGCAGTAAGCGTTCCTACGCAGGGCTGTAGTCACATAGGTGTGAGCGCGCACGCATGGGTTACACTATGAGATCGGCAATACACGGGTCACCCAGCAAACAGGACAACCGGAAATAAGAAAAATGGAGCCTGAATAAAACAACTTAGAAGCGAAAATAACACAAAAGGTTAGACTTCTCATGTAATGCTATTAGTAACAGATATAGGCAAAAAAACGTGAGGGTTTAGTATCACTTTAAGGCGCCATGCACACTGAAGCTGGTAAACGACCGTTTATGGTTGTTTGGGCGTTTTCTTTTTAACAGCCCATAAACGGCCCTTTATGTTATCCTATGTGTCCATGCACACTTAGATGATTATTGTCATTTAACAGCAGTGGCGTTTATGGGCTGTTATCTAAATGCCCTGAATTGGCGTTCAGCAGACGTTCTGACCACAAAAAACATTGGATGCCGATAAATGCCGCTAAATGGCTGTTTATTGGCGTCCAGCACTTTTTGTAGTCAATGGAAGCTAATGAAGTTAAAAAAAGGTCAAAAACACTGATGCTGAAAAACGCTGCTTACAAAACACTGCTAAAAGCACATTTTCTAAGCAGTGTCTCCTGCCACTATATTTTTTGCTATATACGTTTAGATGCTTTTAAACAGCCTAACAGGAGTATGTATCATGTGTGCGCTGTAATATTTCGTTTTTTGTTTGTTGGTCGTTACAAGCAGCACCATGCGTTTGGTAGGGTGTTCCCCCCCAAATATCTAGTTTTCTGCCACTATATCCGACGCCCAGAGAGCGTTCAGTGTGCATGGAACCTAAGACCGTACAATTAAAATGGCAGCAATACAATTACTGGATCTATCAAATAACAGTTGGAAGTATAGGTAGTACATTACGCCCAAGTAGTACAAAGTGATGTGATAAACTTGAGACAATCCCTGAGATTATGCTTAGCATGGTTATCAAGTCCGGATAATATCACAGTACAATCCCAAAGGCTAAGTGGAGAGGCAAGTGAAAATAACAATTTGGAAGTAGTCTGAATGTACTGTGCTGGTCGACACTGCCCTGTGTCTGTAAATCAGTTAGAAATGGATGGAGAAAGGACAAGAGAGGAGTCTGATAGTGTAGACGCAAACTATGGGGGACCATACTTTTTGAAACTTTTGGGCAACCCCTGTGCTGATATGTCAATTTCTATCTTTCCAAGATAGCATTATAGCATTAACAGCGCTTTGCCATTGAGCAAATGTGGGAGGGCAAGGGGACAATCACCTTTGGGCTATGGGTTTGCAGGCAAGGAAGAATATACGTATCAGTATTAACCTAGACATCGGTGGTATAAGATTCTCGGGAAGAATGCTCAAAATCGCCACCCTAGGATCAAGCGATAAGGAGATGCTGAGCTGCTTGAAAAATGCAAGTCCAGTATTTGAAAGTTTTGAGCAACGCCAAAGCATATGAATTAAAGAGCTGTCAGCACTGGAACATCTTGAACAAGAAGGTGAGTCGGTTAGGCACCATGTGTGCAATTTCTGGGGGATGTAATAAACCCTATGTAATATGAACAGTTGGGTTAATTTCTGGAATGGGGAGAAATACCCTTGGTTCTCACCTCTGGGGCCATTTCATTGTCCATTGGTCATCAGTGATTGCCCCTATGTCCTGTATCCATCTCACTCCACGGCGCATATGCATCTTAGAAGATGCATTCAGAATAAGAATAGAGTAAATCTCTCCAGTTAGGCCTTTTTTAACCACTTTAAGACCGAGCCTCTTTTTGGAGTTTGGAGGTTATCAGTTAAAAACAGTTTTTTTTGCTATAAAATTACTTAGAACCCCCAAACATTATATTTTTTTTCTCTAAGACCCTAGAGAATAAAATGGCGGCCATTGCAAAACTTTGTCACACCGTATTTGCGCAGCGGTCTTAAAAGCACAATTTTTTTTAAAAAAAATTAGTTTTTTTAGTTAAAAAATAAGACAACAGTAAAGTTAGGTCAATTTTTTTCCATATTGTGAAAGATAATGTTACGCCGAGTAAAATGATACCCAACATGTCATGCTTCAAAATTGCGTCCGCTCGCGGAATGGCGACAAACTTTGCAACATAAAAATCTCCATTGGCGACGTTTAAAAAATTCTACAGGTTAGCATTTTTGCGTTACAGAGGAGGTCTAGGGCTAGAATTATTGCTCTCGCTCTAACGATCACGGCGATACCTCACATGTGTGGTTTGCACACCGTTTTCATATGTGGGCGGGACTTGCGTATGCGTTCGCTTCTGCGCGCGAGCTTGCAAGGACGGTGTGCTTTAAATTTTTTTTTTTTTTTAATTATGTATTTTACTTTTTAATTTTTATTTTTACAACTTTCTTTTTTTTTAAAAAATTTTGATCACTTTTTTTCCTATTACAAGAAATGTAAACATTCCTTGTAATAGAAAAAAGCATGCCAGGACCTCCAAAATATGAGATCTGGGGTCAAAAAGACCTCAGATCTAATTTTTACACTAAAACGCATTAAAAAAATTAGGAAAAAAATGACAGGGGAAAAAAAAAATGTCCCCTTTAAGAGCATTGGGCGGAAGCTACTTGTGACATCGCTTCCGCCCAGCCATGTTATGGAGCCGGGTGAACGGCTTCAGCCGCTCACTCGGCTCACGGACACTGGGGGGGGGGGAAGGACCCGATCTTCTCCGCCGCTGCCGGCGGGTCCGGTAAGCGGCGGAGATGACCGGAAAGCGGCGGGAGGGGGGGGCACCTCTCCCGCCACTGATAAAAGTGATCTCGCGGCGAATCCGCCGCTAAGACCACTTTTATCTGACGCAGAATCGCCTGCAGAAAAAATAGATACCGGGGTTATGGTAGCTATCTGCTACCATAACAACGGTATTCCACTTCAAAGTACCGCCGTCAAACGACGTACGGCGGTCCGGAAGTGGTTAAAAGTACTTGGAGGCGATACCATACCAAGTATAGTAGAAAGATTATACACTGATTGTGATTGGGGAGACTGCCCTTGTATGGCATATTGATAGGAAGACCTATGCGAAAGCTGATATTGGTCCACCAGTGACTGATAAGAAAGCAGTGTATTATTGTCAAATAATTGACATAGATAATTTATACCTGCCTGCTTCCAGTGGCTAAAGCCTTCCAATTTCCCCCAAATCCGGGTACCTGAGATTGTCCCAACTAAGCATATATTTAGAGTAGCTGGAATGACCCATTACTGTTTGGTTAGCCCACCAAATTTTGTGAATCATCAAAATGGTGGGGAATTGTTGTAAGGTATGAAAACATCTGGCCTCCAAGGAAGAGACCAGTGGATCTTATGGCAGTTAGAACCACAAGATGCTTTGTGTGGGGGTTTACAATGCCAATTCCCCCAGCCAGTAAGGTGTTGAACAAAGAACCAATTTTCCTAAAAAATTCTTTGGGATATCCATATGGGAGCATTGGCTAAGGCATACAATAATTGCGGCATCCATACCATTTGTATAAGGTTGACTCTACCCATAGCAGAGATAGGTAGCTTGAACCAAGCAGTGCGGTTCATCTTCCATTTAGTAAATGGTGAATCTGTATTCAGGGTAACCTATTCAGTGAAAGAAACCTTAAATCCCTAGATATTTGAAGGATGAGACCAAAGCTATCTGGCTTACAACAGAGGAGGGTGTCTGTTATGGATCTGTTGGGATACCCTTTTTGAGGTTGTCATATAAAGGTTAAAGTGTTACTGAACCCACAACAGTAAAATCGGTCTGTATATGCAGTAAAGCATGCTTATTATACTCACTGTGGAAACTAAGGAGTTAATCCTCTGCATTGTATAAAAAGGCTGTTTGATCCTGTCTTCTTTGATCCTCCCCTTCTTTTACTGTCCCCTAACCATCTGCTGATAGTACAGAGCCTTGCGGGCACTCTGCACATGCTCAGTTTGCTAGAGAGTTTTTTTTTTCTTGGGAGGGTGCATTTGATCGGCACAGGGTCAATCAGCACTGTCCAGACAGAGGGTCAGGGGTCCTGCAGCCTCAAAGGACAGTCAGAGTAAAATGAAAACTCCTCCTACAAGCTTTAACCAGACACTGATAGAAGTCACAAGACTGCTGTGGTAAGTTTCAGAATCAGATTGGCCACATTCGGGGGAGCACTCATGCCATAAAGGACAACTTATTCAAAAGGTCCTTTAAATCTGAATACCACACATAAAATGTTTCTCAACATGTGTCCTATCCTTCTATAGTTCTATTTATACAATGGTTTTGTCTTGTGTTTGATCCTCTTGCTGAGCTCTTTTACATGCTTCCCTAAAAAAACATAAAACACTCCTTTTAATTCTGCATTGCAAAAATGCAAGGTCAGTGTCAGATTTTTTTTTTGTTCAGCCTATATACTTCTGATAAGGCAAGGCGTGTCCGTGGAGTGAGGTGGGACATCTTGTGATACAAAACTCTCTAATTCCTGGTAGTACTAACAGTACATTATCTCTGGTACCTTGGGTGAGTAAGCACATCTCTTACTATACAACAGAGTTTAGAGTTTAAGTGATACCCTGTATTGGCTAACCTGGGTTAATAAAGATGCAAGCTTTGGGACAACTCAGATTGGGCTTTAAAAGAAATTCTGGAAATGGTTCTGAAATTCACATATTTGTACAGAGTTACAAGAAGGCAATGAATTCTATGCATTGAAAAATACAAATATTTTTCTTGAAACGCTTTAGTGGTAATACGATGCAGTGAAATGCTTGTTTTAGTATATCTGCTGTGTTGGATGTGATCTCTTTAGAGAAAAATTGCTGATAGTTCACATTTTGTAGGGACACTTGTCCTTCGTTTATGGGGGATTCATCAGATATACTGTGTGTTTGTGTATATGTATATATATATACACAAACAAACATACATACATACATAAAAAGATCTGCTTACCAAAAATGTAAAAAATGTAACTGTCCATATTATTGCCAATAGGTGCTAATAATGTAATATGTAAAATTCATAAAGTAGATATTGTAGGACAGATGAGATAAAGAATAGCTAATCATGGACATTGTGGTTATATGTTTGTTACAATCTGTTGTATTTATCATAATGCACAATACTTTATAGTGTTGAATAATACAAATTATTATATGTTGTTTTATTTGCTTCTGGCAACCTCTAGAATAGAAGTAATCGTATGCTTTTATATTTTACAACTAGAGCTGAAAGTTTGTATTTAGATTTTCAGGAAGTTTCTAACTAGTTAACTTTATACACAGAAACTTTGCTTTACATTCTTATAATGAAATGAAAATATACAATACCCATTATATCCATACTGCATACAAATCATCACTTCCATTAAGTGGTTATAAATTCATTCCGTTAATCGAAGTCTAAATAGCAGGTGCATTGCATAAAGCTAACTAGCCCTTTTAAAATGAACAGGCTGTAACATACCTCAAAACCCAAAAGTTTTGGTCCTGCTGCATTTTTTAAACTGGTTTGATATTCACAGTAGCCCTGCCCAAATTCCAGCGTTTTTACTGAACGGCCTGCCTGGAGCCACACAACAATTCTTCAAAATGCATCCTTGCTGAGTTCTCTTTATCCTACAGGGAGCTGTATTTATGGTGCCCTCTAGCGGCCCTTCAGAGTTTGGCTCTTCTCAGCGGAAAGCATTGGGCCGTGGTGCACATGAGCAGGATTAAGAGGATCCAGCAAAGAAGCTTTCTGAAGAAAGGCTGTGCTTTTCTGGGCAGGGCCACACAGTTAAGAATGCTGGAAAGGGGGCAATGGTAAGTTGGACAACTTATTCAAAGGGTACAGGTCCTTTAAATCTAAATACCACACATGAAATGTTTCTCAACATGTGCCCTATCCTTCTATAGTTCTATTTATACAATGGTTTAGTCTTGTGTTTGATCCTCTTGCACAGTCCCCCTGGCTGCTTACAGACTCCTGATATCTGCAAAGGATAAGATCATGTTGTTTGGATCTTTAACTAATGACAAACTAAATTGATGTAAATGCCTACTTACCAAGGGTTCAAAGGATATTTTTCCCTGGTCTCCAATGTATCTGTGTTTGAAGACACTCTTTCTCTTACATGTACTAGCTCTGACAATTTAAAACGTTTTCTAGTGTTTACATCATTGTGAATTAAAAAAGCGGTTGTTTATAGTGCTCATTAGCTGAAGCTGAAATTTAAGCACACAAGTGAATAAGTAAGGGCAGCCTATGTACAGCTTTCTCAAAGGTTTCGGTAAGAGACGACTTACCAGATAACTATTAGTGCTGGAAGTGCAATAGCCCCAAAGCTTAGTAAATGAGATGAAGCCTCACTTTGCAAAGAATACCCAATCAAATGCAAGAAAATTTAAAAAAAACAGCATTTTTGCTTGCACATAATTTGGTGATGGAAGTCAGCAGAGTTCCCCCTCATTTACCAAGCTCTGGAGTAACTGTACTTGCAGAGTGCAGTCTATTTGCCTTTAATAAATCAACCCCATTCATAAGATTAACATAAAGCTGAGCTCTTTTACATGCTTCCCTAAAAAAACATAAAACACTCCTTTTAATCCTGCATTGCAAAAATGCAAGGTCAGTGTCAATTTTTTTTTTTTTTTTGTTCAGCCTATATACTTCTGATAAGGCAAGGAGTGGCAGTGGAGTGAGGTGGGACATCTTGTGATACAAAACTCTCTAATTCCTGGTAGTACTAACAGTACATTATCTCTGGTACCTTGGGTGAGTAAGCTAATCTCTTACTATACAACAGAGTTTAGAGTTTAAGTGATACCCTGTATTGGCTAACCTGGGTTAATAAAGATGCAAGCTTTGGGACAACTCAGATTGGGCTTTAAAAAAAAATTCTGGAAATGGTTCTGAAATTCACATATTTGTACAGAGTTACAAGAAGGCAATGAATTCTATGCATTGAAAAATACAAATATTTTTTCTTGAAACGCTTTAGTGGTAATACGATGCAGCGACATGCTTCTTTGTTTTAGTTTATCTGCTGTGTTTGAATTGATATGTTTAGAGAAAAATTGCTGATAGTTCACCATTTTTTAGGGACACTTGTCCTTCGTTCATGGGGGATTCATCAGATATACTGTGTGTGTGTATGTGTGTGTGTATATATATATATATATACACACAAACATACATACATCTGCTTGCCAAAAATGTAAAAAATGTAACTGTCCATATTATTGCCAATAGGTGCTAATAATGTAATATGTAAAATTCATAAAGTAGATATTGTAGGATAGATGAGATAAAGAATAGATAATCATGGACATTGTGGTTATATGTTTGTTACAATCTGTTGTATTTATCATAATGCACAATACTTTATAATGTTGAATAATACAAATTATTATATGTTGTTTTATTTGCTTCTGGCAACCTCTAGAATAGAAGTAATCGTATGCTTTTATATTTTACAACTAGAGCTGGAAGTTTGCATTTAGATTTTCAGGAAGTTTCTAACTAGTTAACTTTATACACAGAAACTTTGCTTTACATTCTTATAATAAAATGAAAATATACAATACCCCTATATCCATACTGCATACAAATCATCACTTCCATTAAGTGGTTATAAATTCATTCCGTTCATCGAAGTCTAACAAGTGATCTATTTATTATTTTATTTCAGGTATTTATATAGCGCTGTCAATTTACACAGCTCTTTTACATATATATTGTACATTCATATCAGTCCCTATCCTCATCTAAGGTCCCTAACTCACATTCATACATATACTAGGGACCATTTTGTAGACAGGGTGGGAGAAAACTGGAAGAAATCCACACAGGCACAGGGAGAACATGCAAACTCCAGGCAGGTAGTGTCGTGGTTGGGATTCGAACCTGCAACCCTTTTGCTGCTAGGCAAAAGTGGTATCCACTAAACCACTGTGCCATAAAAATCTCATTAGTGCTGGTTGGCTTGAGTCACAGAATCACATGACAATGGAGCCCATTCACATCAATGTGACTCCGCACAGTGCAATTTTGGAAAAAGGTTCCTGTACTACTTTGGTGCGATTTACAGTGTGACTTTGCCTCACAGAATATGAAATGAAATGCAGTCAAGACGAGTCAAAGTCACGCTACATAATCACACTGAAAATTGCAGCAATATCGCATCGCAGTAGTGTGAACAAAGCCTTAACATTACATACAAAGGAAATGAAAAGTCCAAGTTTTAGGATGAAAGATGTGGGGCTGCAAATATCAAGTATAAAAGTTCTCAATCTGTGAACAGCACTACAAAAACTGAGACTGCTTTCCTATTCATCTTACAATATTAGAGAAATAGAATAAAGCAGTGGCGGCCCATCCATTAGGGGCGCATGGGTGCCTCCCCCTCATCCATGCATCCAGCCCCCTGATCTACATACAGGACACCGGACTATGGATTCCAATGGAGGGGGTGTGTTTTTTTGAAGCACGTGATTAGAGCTAGAAGCTCCAATAGGCTTCAAAAAAAGGGTGGGCTCGGGGTGCAGAGCACTGCTCCCCGATTCCACCCAGTTGTGTGACAATAGCCATCGCCACAATGATAATCCTCCCGGCCAATCAGGAAGTGGGTCATGACACTCGTCACCCAATTGTCTGAAAGGAGATGTGATCCGATTGGCCATGAGGAGGAGGGAGGAGAGGCTGGGGAGCCGAGACTCGCCCGCAGCCTGGAGAGAAGCCGCCTGATATGGGGTAAGTGCTGCCCCAGACTTACTGACTGACCGATGGGGAGGTGCTACCCGTGACCTGGCCAGCTGAACAGGTGGGGGCTCCAGTGCTGTCTGTGACGGGGGGGGGAGAATGGCAGTGGGTGGATTGTTTGCCCCCCCCAAAAAGCCCTCCAGCCGCCACTGGAATAAAGATTGTGGTTTCTAGTAGGAGTAAAAATTTTCTATCAACACTTCCAGAGGGCCACACAATAGCAGGTGCATTGCATCAAGCTAACCAGCCTTTTTAAAATGAACAGGCTGTAACATACCTCAAAACCCAAAAGTTTTGGTCCTGCTGCATTTTTTGCAGCATGGTGCAATGCACATTGGATAGAGAATTGGAGGACAATAAACTATATCATTAGTGGCCGCTATTAAAAGATCCCAGAGTTATTGTCAGTGGATGCAATAATAACCTCCGACATTGGTGTCAATAGCCACAATAATAACTCCCAGCATTGGTATCAGCAGCCGCGGTATCTCCCAGCACTGCAGTCAGCCGATGCAATAGTAAGTTTCATCAGAGGTATCAGTGGATGCAATAATAGCCCCCAGCTTTGGTGCCAGTGGGTTCAATATTAACTCCCAACATTGGTGTCAAAGACTGCAATCATAACTCACAGCATTGGTGCCAGCAGTCGCAATAACTCCCAACACTGGTGTCAGTGGATGCAATAATAACTCCCAACACTTGTGTCAGTAGATGCAATAATACCTCTTATCATTGATGTCAGTGGACACAATAATAAATCCCAACACCGGTATCAGTGGATGCAATAGCAACTTCCACCACTGGTGTCAGAGAACCCAAGACCGAAATAATAAACTCTGCATTCGTAGTTTAATACCCTCCTTTGGTGGTTAGTGGCAGTGAGTGTCTTTTTTTAAACCCCTCTCCCTTCATTGATGTTTGGTGGCAGAGTTTTTTAATCCCCAATTGTGGATGGTTTTCCTAATCGCCCCCCTATTGGTGGTTAGTGATAGTGAAGTTTAAACTCCCTCGTTGATATTTAGCAGCAGTGTTTTTGAAACTTTCCCCCTCATTGGTGTTGAGTGACAGTGATGTTTAACTCCCTCAGCATTGGTGATGACTTACCTGATCATATGGTCCAGCACCCTTTACTTTTATGGGACCTCTCTCCCCCCCACCCCCCTTCCAATCCCATTTGTGTTTAGTAGCAGTGTTTTTGTAACCCTCATTAGTGGTAGTGTTTTTCTGAACCCCTCCTTATTGGTGGTTAATGGCAGTGTTTTTAACCCCCCTCCCCCACACTGATGGTTAGGGGTCGTGTTTTTTTTAATGGCAGTGAAGTTTATTGCCCCAGCATCACTTACCTGATCACATGCTATAGCGCCGCTCTCTTTATCCCACAGGCCGGGACTTTACCAGTACTGTGAGGTTGAGATAACTCCTTACCACAATACAGTATATTTCAATGCCAGGTGCTGGAACAGAGAGAACGTATTAGCACCTGGAACCTTGCTGTGATTCTAGTGCCTTGCAGGTGGTAGACCCAGCCACACACAGCAGGCTTCACAGAAAGTTGGTGGGCCGTGTGTTAGGCACCAGGAAGTTAAAATCTGTTTCAGTGCGCACACTTGATTTGTTTAAAGCTATGAACGGTGAGATTCCCTCTTGTTTTGAGAAGGTTTCCACCAGGGGCGTTGCTAGGAATACCAAAGATCTGGGGCTAGAGCCCATAGCAGCAAAGTAAAGAAAGTCATATGCTTGGACGGGCATACACATGTATATGATATATAGGTATAATATAGTAGGTGCCTTCTGAAAGAGCCAGACCCCGGCCGCTGTCATCGGCGGCAGATGCTTTCCTAGCTCCGCCTGCCCACTGTCATCAGCGGCAGATTCTTGCCTCGCTCTGCCTGCCCATTGTCTTTGGCAGCAGAGGCTTTGCTCGACCCTCAGCCCGAACTTAACTGCATAGATTGCAGAAGCTTCCCATGCCCCGCAGCCGCACCTAAGCAGTGGGCATGCTGCGGGGGCAGGGAACGCTTGCTGCAACGACAGGGCGAGCACCCACTCAATTCCTTCATTAAGCTCACCTGGTACGTCCTGGAGCAGCCCTTTCTTTGGATTGTTTGGAACGCCTTGCCTTTGTCGGCTTTTGACAGGTTCCCAGCACTCGTGGCTTTCCTGCGCAGCTCTGCCAGTTACGGGTCAGCAAAGCAGGGACAAGCATGCGATCTCCCAGTCACCTATAAGGAAAAACAGCCGGCAACTCCGTAATCCTCTGATGATTTATTGATATAGATCACACCAGTGAGTACAAAAATAGAAATGGCAGACTACTTTCGGCAAACAAGCCTTGATCACTGCACACCTAATCGTGGTCGACTAGTAGATCACAATCGACGGGTTGCCGACCCCGGCTTTAGAGTATAGTTATCCTGCTACATTACTTGGCTTGCTTTTTTTCCTCCTGCCCCTGATGCTTTTTATTTTAAATCAAAAACAAGTTTTATTAAAGCAAGAGCATACATATAATACAAATATACTTTGGAGAAATCACATATCCGTTACAGAAGTCTGAAGTAACACTTGTTGGCATATACATTAGCATAGTATACAATACGCTCTACTATAATGTTTTCTTCCCAAGTGCTCTTTCCACAGACAAAATATCCTTAGCCTAGTATCAGGGTTAGGAAGAGTATAAAAGATAAGCAACCATTTGAAAAAATAAAGCAATAAAAATAGAAAAAAAAAACAAGAATTCAAAGCCAAAGTCCCCCCCCCAGGACCATTCAATTCAAGCAACTATAACACCATAATTATAATGATGTATTTTGTTCTTACACCAGTGATTATCTGCACTTCTCTCTCCAACTACCCCTGCAATAGTCTGTCTTTTATAAGTTGATGCGGGGCCAGTCCTGGAACATCCAGCCATGGTTGCCACATTTTAGGAAATTTCCCCGGAACCTTCCTATGCATGTACGTCACTTTTTCCTTAACCACATCGGTACCTGGCACGAAAACCCCCTTCCTGTCCAGGCCATTTTTCAGCTTTCAGCGCTATCACACTTTGAATGACAATTACTCAGTCATGCAACACGGTACCCATATTAAATTTGCGTCCTTTTTTTCACACAAATAGAGCTTTCTTTTGGTGGTATTTAATCACTAGGAGGGGGTTTATTTTTTGTGCTATAAATAAAAAAAGATTGAAAATTTTTTGAAAAAATGCCTTTTTCTTTGTTTCGGTCATAAAATTTTGCAAATTAGTAATTTTTCTTTGTAAATTTTGGCCAAAATTTATACTGCTACCTATCTTTGGTAAAAATAACCCAAATAAGTGTATATTATTTGGTCCTTGTGAAAGTTATAGAGTCTACAAGCTATGGTGCCAATCATTGAAAATTGATCAGATCTG
>BLSH010351680.1:942078-963167 GCA_018402905.1 Glandirana rugosa | reverse complement strand
ATTTTTCTAATTTTTTTTGATTGGTGTTACCAACTCGTTTAAGTACACATTTTCGGCCGTTTACACAGAGTGTCTATTGTGCTATTTTAGCGCCACTGCAGTCGCGGACTGAAAGGTAGACAGAATATTGTCAAAACAACTTTAGTGGTCGTCGTCCTAACGATTTTTACGACAAACAAACAGGGAAACTGCCTGGACTAGTCTGATAGGTAACGAGAGATACCTCGTCGCCTACAGTTTCCTGTACGCAGGCAACTGTAAGTGGCCGTAGGTTGCACTAGGACATCCGACTTTTGTTTGCCTACCCCTACGTAAGGGGTAGGTAGACCACCTAACCTAGCCTACACAGCCTGATGTCCTCTGTGGGCTGTTAGATGGAAACGTACCACCTGTCCATTACCGTCCGACTGTCATCCGATCCAATCCACCAGATGGATGGGGAATGCATCCCCATCCGTTTGTTTTCAGCCTACAGGATCACGTTGGATGCCGGTGAATGTCAACGGACGCATGTCCTTTGACATCCGCTGCTCCATAGAGAGCAATGGATAGTCTGATCAGGTCCGTCAAAGGGACAAACAAACAGCATTTTTAGCAATCCTGCTGCTGGTGATTTCAACAAAACTGTTATAAGACAGATGGAAAGTCAGGCGCTGACGTCACCGCGATTTTATCGTGTTATCTGTGAGACACATTTGCCGGCTTTTACACATGAATTTGCTCAACCATTGTGGTTAGTTTTTTTTAATCTTTTTATTAAAGTTCCTATACAGTAGCACGCTATGTGAGCCCTTTTGTTTTTTATGATCTACACTTTCTACTGCCAATCGTTCTGGACATCACCTATTGGGAGTATTGAAGCAGAGGTCTTGTGGGGAATTCCCTGCACCCCTGGCTGGGGATAAG
This sequence comes from Glandirana rugosa, assembly GCA_018402905.1. Classification (NCBI taxonomy): domain Eukaryota; kingdom Metazoa; phylum Chordata; class Amphibia; order Anura; family Ranidae; genus Glandirana; species Glandirana rugosa. Next base: position 962,261 of record BLSH010351680.1, on the reverse strand, counting down.
CCATAGGCGGTTTTCTTTTTACGTATCTGGTAAGCCTCCAAGATGTTGGTGGTGGGGTACACAGCATGCTTTATCCAGCACTTTGGGTGAATCACTTTGAGAACCTGTTTGTGAATCACGACTGTCTCCGATTTGAGTATACATCCAAGAATTGAGACATATATGGACATTGAGGACTTTCCATCTGTCTTATAACAGTTTTATATGTTTATAATTTCCTTTTTTGGGTCATTCATTTGATTGGGTATTTGTCTTATTAATCAATTAGCGCAGCCCCCCTTTTTCCTTTTTTGTTTGATATACTGATTGTGTATATTGGCTGCTGCTTATCTTGGAAGAACTAGCGCAGTATTGATTTTGTTTTTTTTGCTTATACATTGGTGATTTCAACAATTTGCCAGAAGCAGGATCAATAGTGTTGGTGGCCCATCTGACACCAGCCTTAACCTCCCTGGCGGTAATCCCGAGAGTGGCTCGGGGTGGAATTTCAGTACCAAGAGCGGTAACCCCGAGCCACACTCGGGATTGCATTGCTGGATCCAGGCAATGTTACTCACCTTGTCCCCTGGATCCAGCGATGTCCCCCGCCGTGTCTGCGGGCTGTGTCCTCTGCCCAATGCCTCTGTGATGCCGGGCTCCGTTCCCTGCGAGCGTCGCGTTGCACGGGGACGGAGACCGGTGGGAAATTCAAAAAGTGAAACACACACAGCACGTACAGTACACTGTAATCTTATAGATTACATTACTGTATCAAATCATTTCACATCCCCTTTGTCCCTAGTGGTTTGCCCAGTGTCCTGCATGCACTTTTATATCATATATGTCATTCTTTCTGCCTGGAAACTTGAGAATGTCCATGGCAACCAAAAAGTTTCCCTTTACGTCAAAAGCAGTTTTTGATCAGCTAGAAAACACCGATAGTAAATAAAAATCCTTTGCAGAATTGAGTGATGCTAATTTTTGGGGAAATTTATCATCAGACACGGAAAGTGACGACAGCGACAATTCTGCAGCTGAGCAAATTTCAGTGTTTTTGGTTTGATTACATTATTGAATAAATTTTATTACTATTACGTTATTATTTTTGATAATTATTTTTAGTTATTTATTATATTATAATTAATGATTTCATGTTTCAAACTTTATTATACCCGGGATGTCTACTAGACTCTTCTTTGGACAGATTTAAGTGAGTTATTCCTAAGAATTACAGGCCTACAATATAAAACGCCAAATTTCCATGCAAAATAATCGTACCGCTTTCAGCACCAAAAATCTGACATAATCATACCGCCAGGGAGGTTAAAGTGTGTAAACCCCAACAATACATTTCTTATATTTGTTCCCTTTTGGTCTGTTAAACACACCATTGAAAACATTTTGTATATCTGTTTGATGGACGTGAGAAATCTTGTGAGATGTTAGATTCATGTGCTCTCTTCTTCTGCTGACACAGCCTATCTTCCTTGATTACAAAACACCTCCACTAACAGTATGGCAAGGGACAAGCATTATATAATGCTAGCTTCCTTCCTAGGGTGACAATGCTTCTCCTTCTAAAAAAAATAATAAGGTTGTCACACTAGGAAAGGTAGTGTGTTAAAGGCAGGATCACCAGATAAAAATATAGAAGAAAACTGAAAAAAAAAAAACAAATGCAATTTTCACATGTAAGGAAAGGTAAGCTTATTGGTTGATTTACTAAAACCTGGTAAGTGCAAAATCTGGTGCAGCTCTGCATGGTAGCCAATCAGCTTCTAACTTCTGCTTGTTCAATTAGGCTTTGACAAAAAAAAAACCTGGAAGATAATTGCTTTCTATGCAGAGCTGCACCAGATTTTGCACTCTCCAGTTTTCCAGTAAATGGAGCTCTATGTATTTTTGCTATTGAGATTAGATATTCCTTAATACAATTTATGTTACAAAACATGCTAGTAACATTCACATTATATAGCAGTACCTTTATCTGCACCTAAACGAATATTTGTTTTCAAATTCTTTATCAAAAAGCAGTTTCCAGAATATCCATACAATAAGAAACAAATGTGGTACAGCCATAGATGGGAAATACTGTACATCCGTAAATATCTGGTAGTCACGACTGCCAAACAGTATAGTGAATCCAGGTCAATAACATGCATAAACCAAGTGAAGCTCACATTAATATATCCAAGGGTAGGTCCATACCGGGAAAGGGTGCAAAGGTCCAAAACATGAAGATTTATAGACCAGAGTTGGACCCTAATTAGAAGGAACAATAAGATTATTGCACTGAGGGCAGATTAAGTATCTATCCATAGCAGATAGAGGACTGCTATAATTTTATAGAAAAGAGGAGGAAAGGAGGAAGTAGAGTGAGAAAAGAAATTGAAAGTAGAAGGGAGGGAGAGGGGGAGAGAAAAAAAAGGGGGAAGTGGGGGAGGGGATGGGTAAGGGTTGACCTGTCAGGGGGAGAGGGACCATCCGCACCCATGAGCTTGCAGTACTCATGTCATAAAGGGCTTTACCCTCCTCAGAGATGACAAACATGTTCCACAAAGTCCAGGTTTTAGAGTATGCTTCTTTTCTATGTTGCACAGGTCTTCCATCTGATTTAGCTCTTCAACTTTCTTGAGCCAGAGCCCCCAGACTAATAGTTAACATTTGGTTCGCTTTGCTGGGCCTCGTACTCCATAGGAGTTGCTATTTTATTCTTGCTGTGTCTCTGTTCATTATCAATATACAGTATTTCTTTTATATCGGACAGCTTTAAAAATATATTTAGAATCCTTTAAGTGGATTGATAGATTGGGATGTGTACTGAGAAATAACGTTAGCGGTAAATGGAACATATAAAATGATTAGAAGAGATTATCCTATGTGGAATGGTGAACCGGAGCTGCGGCTAATTTGTAAGGCTGAATGTCTCTCTAAGTATTGTGCTGCCTGCAGTCCTATGAGTCATCATTCCAGTCTCACTTCATCCTTCCTCCTCCTGAACACCCACTTCATCTATTGTGAAAGACTCCCCGGAGAAATGCTGCTCATATTAAGGACACTTAAACGCATACCTTTTACTCCAAGAGCTCTTAATCTTTGTTCTCTTTAATCCAGGCAGACCACTGAAAAAATAAAAAACTCAGTAAAATTAGATATATTGAAAGTCAATCTAATAAAATGCATGAAATCTTTGGAAGGTCGTTCCTATTTTTAGCATAGAAAGATAGAAATGTAAATTGAATTTTACCGGAGCCTAACAATAAACCACAAAGATCCACATAAAAAATGCTCTTAACATCAGCTTAAAGGGACATTGCCAGATGGTGCCAGACTCAATAATACTCCCCTTGCCAGTGTTGCCCAACTGCACCTTCCTCCATTGTAGCCAACCCCAGATTCCTTCATTTTGGCCGGTGTCAGACACTAGGGGAGCAGTCACATCACTCCCTTCTTCATGTCACTGTGTTCAGGCCTAGAAATTGTTGCAATATGTTGCTAGAACCTAGCACTGTCACTTGGGAGGGGGTCACATGCTCTACTGTACCTTTTTTTCTAAGAAAGCAGAAGAAAACATGGATGATCACATGCATGGTGAGTCGGTTGGTCGGGGGAGCCTTTTTAACCTCATTCACACTTGAGCATAAGCGTTACCAGGTGATTAGAGACTTTTATTTGCACATTTGTATGCACACTTTTCATACGACTTGTAGTACAGGAGCCTGCCGTCATTCACACCTGGGTGTTCCCGTCTAGTGATAACGCTCAAGATGAAAAATCCCATTCTTCATCTTAAGTGAAAAAAGGTTCTTCTTTAGGGCAGAAACACACGTTTGGTATCATAATCTTTAATGGGAGCTCTTGAGTATATGTGTGTTTATACGCGTTTTTCAGGCACTTCTGCTTCTGTCTATGAGGCAAAAAACACGCAATTATATGAGCCCAGGACCTAAACCTAAGGCTAGTCTTCAGATTCAGCTTCAGAATTCAGATTCATAATACTTCAAAGTGATTGAAAAGTCTTGTTTTTGTTTTGTTTCTTAAAATAACAAACATGTTATACTTTCCTCTTCTGTGCAGTGGTTTTGCACAGAGCAGCCCAGATCCTCTTTTTCTTATGTCCCTCTTCGCAGCTCCTAGCCCCTCCCTCCTGTTGAGTGCCCCCACAGTAAGCAGCTTGCTATGGGGGCACCCGAGACGAGCTCCAGCTCCGTGTATCCATTCAGACACGAAGCTGCTGCTGGGCCCATCCCCTTTCTCCTGATTGGCTAACTGACTTTGATTGGCAGCCGCAGGAGCCAATGGCGCTGCTGCTGTTTCTCAGCCAATCAGGAGGAGAGTCCCAGACTGCTGAGGGTCTTGTGGACATTTCTGGACAGAAATGGGGCTCTGAAAAATGTTAGGAGGTGCTGGGGAGGCTGCTACCCACAGAAGGTTTTTTATCTTAATGCATAGAATGCATTTAGATAAAAAAATAAAACCTTCTGCCTTTACAACTCCTTTAATAATGCCAAAGGGAAATTATTGTGATGCAGCTACATTCAACAAAGGCAGCACAAGATCACAATAGTGAACAGAACAATGACACAATAAAATTACCTTTAACAGCAATTAGTGCAAATAAAACAAATTAATACTATACTCTAATAAAACATCCATACTATTAAAATACAACATAGAATAATTTACATAGATTGAAAACAACCTTTATCTTAAAGTGATTGTAAAGGCAGAAGGTTTTTTTTTATCTTAATGCATTAAGATAAAAAAAAACCTTCTGCGTGCAGCAGCCTCCCTAATACTTACCTGAGCCACATCTAGCTCCAGCAATGTTGTAGGAGTGTTCCGGCTGCCCGGGACCCCTTATCTCATTGGCTGGGGCCGCGGCTCCGTGTCTGAATGGACACAGGAAGCTGTGGCTCGGGTGCCCCCATAGCAAGCTGCTTGCTGTGGGGGCACTCAACAGAAGGGAGGGGCTAGGAGCACCGAAGAGTGACCCAAGAAGAGGAGGATCCAGGCTGCTTTGTGCAAATCCACTGCACAGGGCAAGTAAGTATAACATGTTTGTTTATTTTTTTAAAAAAACAAGACTTTACAATAACTTTAACCTTGACCCAAACCCTAAGCCTAAGCCCCAGCTATATACATTTTGTGACAGTGCTAGGTCCTGCCACTGTGTGAAAGTAGGCAAAATCGACACATAGTTCTCACAAATGCAGAGTGAGAGGATCCAGAGTGGGGAAAACTAGGTTTTCAGTTTTCTCAAGATTTTGTAATCCTGGATCAGGATCCGGAGTCCGAAGGCTTCACAGAGTCCTGGATGGGTCTTGGATGGGACAAAGCCTTCAATCCTGTGTCCAAGTTTTATTAGAGACCTACAGGCTGTGGGAGTGTGCAGGTGTGCACACTTCTTATAAGCAAGGATCTCACCATAGTGCAGGGCTTCCATCAGAAGACAGGTGTATTCCCGTAAAGGGAGATGCTCTGCTGCACCCCATGTTGGAGGAAAGATTCCATACCCACAGGATGAGAGAGTTGGGACAGCGAGTAAGTGAGTTTGGAGAATTGGAAGAGCTGAGGTGACTAGGCAAGTCCAGTGGACTAAGGGAATCTGAAAATCTTGGTGGAGTGAGAAAGCCTGGGGTGTCAGGAGAACCCCTATTAAGAGGCCAGGAGTGGGCCCATACAGCAGGAAGATCTAACTACAGGCATGAGCCAGGAGAGCTGGGTGAGACAGTTTGAGGGACCAGTAAAAGAGCAGTGGTGCTGCTGAAGAGAGAACCAATGGCTTGGCATTTTCATTATTTGTTTTGTTTATGAAAATCCCCTGCATGGGCAATTGGTAGACTTTATATTTGTTTGAAAAAAGTGGACTGGAAAGCCCTTAACTACAGTTGGGACTGACATGGATTCACTAAAAACGCTTCTACCGCTGAGCTAAATTCCCCAAGATCACAATTCCCAAAGTTCTTTTCAGTTACCTGCCTGACCTGATTTGATCTTAAAGCGGTTGTCTACCCAAATGAACCTTAGAACGAAGCTCCCGCAGGGCAGCCCGGTCCCTGCAGAGGGAGCGGACAACTTTGCTGTGTGGCCTCTTCCGGGGTTTGCGGCTCTGGCGCTGTGAGTGGCCGAAGCCGCGAGACGTCACTCCCGTGCATGCGCGCTGGAACCCATCTTTCTGGCGGACTTTCCAGCAGGGTCCGGCGCTATGTGCCGACCCTTCGCCAGGCCATCACTACGCATGCGCCGTAAACTGTACAGGTTTAGGAGATATTCATTTTACCTACAGGTAAGACTTATTATAGGTAGACAACCGCTTTAAAGTATATCTAGCGTAAAGCCAAACGTTTGCTTTTTTTAGTTTTTGGTAGAGCAGGTTATGATTAAAACATGTTTTGTTTGTCTGTATCCCATTGAGGACATTTTCACTTTATGTGCTAAAGACAGAATAAATGAGTGGAAATCTCCTCGACTTGAAGGAAATTGGCTGTTAGACAGTTGTCCCTGAAACAAGTGTCCCCATAGGAAGACTTCCACTCTATTCCTGTTCTTGTGACAAATGTACACCAAAATGTATGCAACTGTAACTCACGATTCTTACTTTATGGACTCCTTTATGACCAAAGGTCTTTTTATACCTTTGTGGAGAGGCATTTTACACTTGAGATTTGTGTGACTTTTTCTATACGAATACAATACAAAAAGGGCTAGGTACAATGATCGCTGTTTTTTTTCTCCCTACTCTATCACAGCCACAGAGAATCAAAATGTAGAGAAATTCCCTGATTTGCTTTTATCTAATTATTATTAAAGGGCAGCTAAAACATTGGCTCAAAAAAAAATCTGACACGGGCCAAAAGACGCACATCATTTTTGTGCAAATCGCAGCAGACCCGCTGCTGAGATATATGAACTGGCTCCATAGAGAGCTGGTCAAAATCTCCTGCTATTGCTAATTGGATGTGGTGAACCCGCATCCAATTCACAATGGTGTGAACCCAGCCTTAAAGAAATGTGATAATTATGAACTATCAATCAGCATAATCTGCTCGCTTTGTATTGTCACTACAAAGGGGACATATTTGGCCTGGAGGTTTATTATGGAAATTCAAACAATTACTGATGTACATAATTCACATCTGAATGATATCAATTAAAGTGAAAGCTGTCCATATTTTGAGAGTTTATTTATAAGCTCCTAGTTTTCTGTATTTTTGTGTTTTATCTAAATTTCCACATACAGGCTGAATTTTTTTAATTCGAACAGCTGTGATGTTTCTTTTACAAAATGAACAATTTGGAGGCAGCTGCTTCCTGTCCTCTTCACAGGCTACTGAAAAGTAGCCATGTTTGTATTAGTAAAGTAACAAATTGTAGGCTTTAGTTTTGCTGGATAGAAAGACATGCAGCTGGAATGCTAAGACTAGATGGCTAGACAGGAATAGGAAAGGAAAAATAAAGAAATTAAAGAGTGCATTTAAAAGAAAAAATATGTTTGCCTATTGAAACTGCATGTAGATTCATTCTGTTAGAGTGGGGCAAAATCAAAGGTTTTTAAATGATAAAAGAAGATAAAATGTTATTCAGTGAAGCAAAAGGACTGTGTGAATGGTAGAAATACCACATTTTGGCCACCAGATGGTGCTAAGAAGAATACTTATTTCATAAAATACTCTGCACCGTCTCATGGCCATAATACCATATTTTCTCCATTCACACATTTTTTTCAATGAGTAACGTTCGACCTGCAGAGAATATAGCCTGAAAGCAGCCCCCATTTCTACAAAATAATTTATGGGTTGTATTAGTTAAAGTAAACCTGTCATGAGAGAAGTATAGGGGTTGCCATTGATTACTACCTACTGAAAATCCTAGCTGTTATTCTGACCTACTGGCATTAAAGTGGTTATAAAGCCTAAACATTTTTTCCTTTATGCATTCCTTGCGTTAAGGTAAAAAATGTTTAGGTGTCAGCAATCCCCTCACCCACCCCTTTTACTTACCTGAGCCCTCATTGGATCCAGCGCCGTGAACGTTTGCAGCTCTTCTCTCCCCTTACTTCTGGGTCTCGCTGGCTTTGCTGGGGCACTGGGAGCCATTGGCTCCCAGTGCTGTCAATGAAAGCCAGTGATGAGGGAGCAGGGGCGGGGCCGAGTCCTGCTGTCTGTGTCAATGAATGCAGCAGCGGTACTCACATGCAAGCATGCATGAGTGCCCCCATGGGAAGCAGCTTCCCATGGGGGCACTGAACAGAGGGGAGGGGCCAGGAGCTCTGGCAGGGGACCAGAAAAGAGGAGGTTCATGGCTTCTCTGTACAATTCCATTGCACAGAGCATGTAAGTATAGACATATTTGTTATTTTAAATAAAACATTTACAATCACTTTAATGCTTTCCAAGTTACTGACCCAAAACAACTACTTAGATCAGGAGTCATGCCTTTACTTGTAGTATACTTGTTGTGCATGAATGCCTCACAATGTACTGAAGGCAAAGGATCAGCATGACAGCCAAGCAGCTAGCATTTTCAAAAGAATGTCTGTAGTAGCAGCCTATTAATTTTGATCATGACAGGCATCCTTCAAACAGCAGAAGCAATAAGAGTAAGGAGAATTAAGGAGACAATTTATAGCAAGATATTCTTGTTGCTGGAGTTCCTTTTTTTTTTTTTAAGATATTTTTATTAATTATAAAGACATACAAACAAAAACAGCCATCGTTCGGGCAACATGCCCAGCAATTAAGTACAAATATTGGTGATTTGTACATGGTCAACAGAAATTTTTCCAATCACAACTTTCAATAAATGACATTCAGGTATAATTCTAAGTAGTCCTATTAAAGTACATCGGGTATATAACATGGTATAGTTCTATTTACAACAGTTTAGGTGGGTCAATGCCCACCTGGGGGTCTGTTAATTGGCATTGCTCCCTAAGGTAAGGCGGGACATAATGTAAGAGGGCTGGCCAGCCACCCGTCCTAAATCTTATGAAATCCTTTACTCCGTTTTCGGAGATCAAAGGTGAGCTTGTATAGGGGTAAAGCTTCATTCACCAATTTTAACCACAGGTTTTTATTCAGTGCCTGTGGACTCTTCCACGTCAGCAAAAGAGATTTCTTCGCGTAAAAGAATAGGATACGAAGGAGCCTCTTTGCCGAGGCAGACAGTGACAAGTCTCCAAAAATTCCTAAAAGGCAATTCCTGGGGTTAATAATATTGGGAAGGCCCAAGGCTGTTGAGATGAAGGAGCCTATGTCCCTCCAGAAGTGCTGCACTATCGGGCACAACCAAAAACAGTGCAGAAAGTCTGCTTGTTGGCCACAGCCTCTAAAGCATGTGTCTGTGGACGATAAGCCCATTTTATATAGTCTGTGAGGAGTGAGATGAGATTGGTGGAAAACTTTAATTTGAATCACTCGATCTCTAGAGGAGATTACTGATGATTTGAAAGTGTCATAGAATTCTGACCAGTCCTCCTCTGTAATCTCTATATCCAGGTCAGTCCACTTAATTTGGGCGTTTCGGAATCTGGGGTTGATGTCCGCAGCCAAGGCCGCATAGTAGGTTGAGATGAGTTTAGTGGTAGCCGGGTCTCTGAGCAATTTTTCTAAGGGGGGCATGTGAGGTATGTTATCTAATTTACCAAATTGTGCCCTAATTGCGTGTCTTAATTGGTAATAGTAAAATAGATAGGAGTTTGGAAGATCAAGCTCCCTCTGAAGATGTTGGAATGGTTTAAATCCCTGTGCGTCAAACAAGTGGCACAGGTATTTAACTCCTTTTGATGACCATCTCACAGGGTCCGGTATAGACGCAAGTTCCCCAAAAGTGCCATTGTACCATAAGGGTGTATTTGGCGAGGCGTCCCATGACTCCTGGGTGAATTTAATTTTAATTGTTCGAAAAAGAGAGAGGGTCATATGAATTATAGCCGTCCCCGGCCCATTGGGGACACAGTTTCTATAGATCACATTGTGGAGTGTTTCCATGGAGGAGACAATGGCCCCCTCCGTGCTAGTACAGGCATTAGTGTCACTAGGGTGTAACCAGTCATGTACGGATACCAAATGTGAAGCCAAGTAATATAAATAAAAATTAGGGAACGCCAGGCCAGCCAGGTGGGAGGGAAGTCGGAGTGTCTCAAGGGCTATTCTGGGGGACCCACCTCTCCAGAGAAATGTGGTGCACATGGAATCTATGCGTTTAAAAATGGATTTAGGGACCCTACATGGTGCATTGGCCAGGACATAGAGTAACTTGGGAAGATATATCATTTTAAGAATATTAACCCTGCTAATGAGATCCAACGGGAGGTCCATCCATTTCTGTGTGTGTTCTTGTAATTGTTTTAATAAAGGGCATATGTTATTCTCAATATATCTAGGGAGCGGTAGTTGTATCAACACACCTAAATACCTAAATGAGGAGCCGATCTGTAATTCCGACCCCGCATAGACCACTGAGGTGGCTGCCTGGTCTAGGGGAAAGAGGATAGATTTTTCCCAGTTCACCCTAAAGCCCGAGTAGTCTCCGAACGTATTGATAAGAGTTAATAGGTTTTTAAGGGAGTCTTGTGGGTCCGCTAAATATACCAAGGTATCATCAGCATAGAGTGATATACGTTCCTCTATTGTTCCAATAGGAAGACCTTTTATTTGGGAAGTGGTACGAATTTGTATGGCCAGGGGCTCCATAGCCAGGGCAAACAACAGGGGGGACAAAGGACACCCCTGTCTAGTTCCCCTGTTGATCGGGAACGCCTCCGTCACCGAGGAGTTAACCCTGATATGGGCTGTGGGAGAGCAGTATAAGAGTTTAATCCATCCTATCATACGTGGGCCAAACCCATAGCTTTCTAAGATTTTGAATAAATAGGGCCACTCCACACTGTCGAATGCCTTTTTAGTGTCAAGTGACACAATGACCCTGGTAGGTGTACAGTCATGAGGGTATTGTAGATTATGAAACAGTCTGCGTGTATTCATTCTAGTGGATCTTCCCGGTATGAACCCGGCCTGGTCACATCCTATCAATCTTCCAATTATTAAATTGAGACGGTTAGCGAGCACTTTAGCAAGAATTTTAACGTCCACGTTTATTAGGGATATGGGGCGGTATGAATCGCAAAGTAATGGATCTTTTCTGGGTTTTAGTAATAGAACAATTAATGCTTCCCGCATGGATGGTGGGAGGGTACCCTGTTTAAAAGCTTCATTATAAGTATTGAGGAGGAGAGGGCCCAGTAACGAGGCAAACTTTTTATACCACTCAGCCGGGAAGCCGTCCAGGCCTGGAGTTTTATGATTTGGCAGTTGTGAAATTGCCATCTGAATTTCCTCTATCATGATGGGGGCCTCAAGATCCTCCATTTCCTGATCAGTTAAACGCGGAAGCGGAATTTGTGCAAGGTACTCAGTCAAATGTATATCTGAATAGTGGGCCTTTGTAGTGTATAGGTCTTTATAGAAGGGCAGGAACGCCTCCACAATATCCTGCGGGTCATCACTAATCCTTCCTTGTGGGGTAAGAATTTGAGGGATAGAGACAGGGTTATGATCTGGTCTAACCAAATATGCCAAGAGTCGCCCGGCTTTATTACCATGTTCAAATATTTTCTGTGTTACGTGTAACATTCGTTTTTGAGTTAACTCCAGTAATTTGAGTTCATATTCTCTACGTTTAGTCAACCACGAATCTCGTCTCTGGGGTTCCGGGTGGGCAACATATTCTGCCTCAGCCATCACCATCGCTTCCTCCAGTTCCCTAGTACACTGCACAGCATTTTTGCGCAGAACACCTGTCACAGACATAAAGGCACCCCGCAATACAGCCTTGGAGGCCTCCCAGATATTGGAGGGGTCTGTAGACCCTCTATTGGTCCTCCAGTAGTCCACGATGTCTCTCCCGCAAGATTTCTGTACAATCTCATCCTCCAACCATTGCGGACCCATGCGCCACATGGCGGGCCCTTGTGCAGGCAGGAGCAGGAGATCCACCATCAGTGGCGCGTGGTCAGACACCCCCCTGGGCAGATATGACACAGATGATACCAACGGGAGAGCATCGGGAGTAACAAATGCTAGGTCAATAGGAGACATTGTATGAAATGAATCAGAATGGCATGAATACTGGTAATCAGTGGGGTGTTTCCACTGCCAGACCTCTGTGAGGCCATATACTCCAACCCAATCTACAAAGGAGGGGCAAGATCTCCCTCCTCCCCCCAAGCGGTCCAAGGAGGGGTCTAGCACAGCATTAAAGTCACCTATGTACATTACAGGCCCAGGGGATCTGGCAACAAGGTTAAGAGACAATCTGGAGAGAAGATCTGGAGCAAATGGGGGAGGCATATAAATATTGACCAGAGTAAAGGTCTTTCTAGCAATTTGTATAGTGAGTATAATAAATCGACCCTCTGGGTCTGTTGTCACGGATACAATTTCAGCTGACAGTGATTTTGCTAATAAAATTGAGACACCCCTAGAGTATGTGTTATGGGTGGCATGGTATGAGGAAGTCACCCAAGCTCTTTTGAGCGAACGTACCCGTTCTTTAACTAAATGCGTCTCCTGGAGGCAAATAATGTGTGGTTTGTGACGCCTAAGGAATGAAAAAATTAAGGACCGCTTGTGAGGAGAGTTCGCCCCCCTTACGTTCCAAGATATAATTTTTAGTGGCCTAGCCATTTATAAAATAAAATATTTCCTATGTCATAGAGGATAATACAGGAATTAACATCACAGAGAGCAAGCCACAGAACACATTTTAGGTATACCCTGATGTAGCATAGAAAAATCAAAAGTCTCGCCAGTAGTGAACAATAGGAAAAAAGTAGTATTGGAACAGAAAAAAACCCACCCGACCTTGACCGGTCAACAGATTCCCCCCCTCCCCCACCCAGCCCACCCCGCTCTACCATCCCCAACTTAGCGAGCTTGGATCCCGAACCAATTGGAAGTTCAACATAAAACCTAAAAAGAAAAAAACAATTAGAAAACAATTCCCATGGCTTTGCCATGCAACGGAATGGGGTTAGTAAAGTGCATATCTAGCTCCATTGAAACATGACCGATGTTCCTGAAGGGATGATGTGATGCGCTGGATCGGCCATGTGACCACCAATGTATTTGTTCTCGTCAAAATAACCCCATTAACAAAGAGGTCTTGGGCAATGTAAGTGCTTTTGGATGTGGTTTGGTCTATTGCAATGTGGCCACCGGGTCGGTCAGATGGGAGAGCAGGCAAAGGCACAGGTCCCCTAGGGACTATAAAAGGACCGTATAGTCTGATGAAGGATAGGCTGCACCTGTGCAGTCCCTGAATCCCAGGGGGATGTAAGTGCAAATAAGAATCGTGTCAATAACAGCTCACCCTCCTCAGAGTTTGGAATCCCAAGTGTAGAGTCGGTGACCGTTGAAAATCCTTCCCAGGGGCACCGATCGGAGGATGAAAGCCTGGGCCCAGCAGGGGTCCAACCTTATGTGCCATCAGGGACCTAGTAGAATAGCTGTAATCCTTGAAAGAGTAGCAGACTGGTCACTGCTATTGACCAGCACGTCCCCGTCGGCGTTGCGGGCCAACATGATCGTCGAGCCAGGCCATGGCTTCTTTAGGTAAAGTCACAGTTCGGTAAGGACTTATTGACACATATATCCTAATATTTAGCATGAAGGTTACATATCTTAGAAAAGTATCCGATTAACCACTTCTATTGCCCTGTACGCCCTCGGCGACGCTGTGGGCCAACGTAATCATCGAGCCATGCCATAGCTTCCTTGGGCGTATTGTAAAAGTGGGCCTTGCCATCATGAATGACTCTCAATTTGGCAGGGAAAAGCATGCCATACTGCAGGCCCTCTTGTCGGAGACGGTTTTTTACCGTAGCGAAGGAAATCCGTTGCCGCTGAACATCTGCTGAAAAATCAGGATATATAGAAATGGTATTGCCCTTGTATTTAAGTGGGCCTTTCTCTCTGGCCAATCGTAGGATAGTCACTTTGTCCTGGAAATTGAGGATCCGTGCTATCAGGGAACGTGGAGGGGTCCCAGGGTTTGGTGCGCGTGGCGGGGTGCGATGCGCCCTTTCAATGAGGAATGCGTGTGATAGGTTTTCAACCCCTAGTACCTCTCGCAGCCATGAGTGTAGGAACCGCTCGGGACGGGAGCCTTCAGATCTCTCCGGGAACCCTACAAAGCGGAGATTATTTCTCCTGGAGCGATTTTCCAGGTCGTCAATTTTTGCGCGGAGGGCCGCCAGTTCAGCAGTATTTGTCTGGACAGTGGCAGATATTGGTTGTACTGTGTCTTCTAGAGTACTGATGCGTTCCTCGGCAGCCCCAGTTCTTTCCCTTAGGGTTTGTACATCTTGCTTCAGCAGGGAGTTGTCAATGCGAATAGTCTCAATTTGTAATGATAAGGAGGTCTTGCAATCTTGAATCGCCAGCATAATTTCAGCCAATGTAGGCTCTGCAATGGGTGATCCAGAGGCAGTGCTATCAGTAGGGCTATAGGGGGGTTCCTGTATCAGATGAGACTCACCCTGCGTTTTAAAGAGAGCCGGACCCGAGTCGCCTATCCCTTGAGACGGTAATGACGAGGGGGCTATGTGCATTGAGGATTGTGGTGTGTGCTCAGGGCCCGCCGCATCCCCTGTACCCTCCTGCCTTTTAAACCTGGCTAATTGTTCTGCTGCAGGAGGGCCATATTTGACCATCATTCCTCCGCTGTGTAGGGGACACAGTTCTCGCCCCTTAGTCAGGCAGGTGTACAGAGGGAAAGTAAAGAGGCAAGGGGGGACACTGTATTGGGGGAGGTGTCAGTTACCATACACTTCTGGTGAAGTTTCCTGTGGAATGTATTAAGGCAGCCTCTCAGTTACTTAAGGAGTCAGAGTCCCCTACAGACAGAGGTATATGTTAAAGTGGCACTGTTCTGTTCTTTTCTGCTGGGTGTTATCCACTGTACATTGGGGCAGACTTCTATATCTGAGTGTCCCCTTAGTTCACATCACCCCCTCCCCCTCTCCAGTCAAAGTCCCTGGGGGTATAGATGCAGTGGCTAAACTGATGAGGCAGATGTGGGGATGAATGCGTCCTATCTGCCTTTTAATGGAGAGACAGCAGGTTTAGTGGGGTGTACCAAGATGGCCGCGCCTCGCGTGTAGGCCGCAGCTCCCTCCCTGACCCCTGTACTCACAAAATCCTCAGGGCATTCAGGTCCAGGGTGGTCAGGAGATTAGCTGGGTGGCTGGATGGGTGATGCAGGTGGGACAGGATCGTGGATGGCCGAGAATTTTGCTGAATTCCGCGATCCGCGGACTAGGCCGCAAGCCGGGGCCTCAATTAGTGGATCCGGCCGGCCGTCCGCCGCGAAATACCCCAAGGTGGCTTGTATATGTGTAGCACGGCTTGTGGCGGTGATGGCTGGTCCTATATAGCAGATAGGGGAGAGGATGGCTGGAGCTCTTTAGCTAAACGTCCGCCGGTATTCACATCCAGACACGCCCCCTGGAGTTCCTGATGTATATAAGATACCAATGGAGCATTCCACCCACCATACTCCACCCATAACTAAAATATCACTATTGGCTGCTTTAACATTCTTCATGGGAATAAAAAATGGCGATACATTTAAAACCACATTCAGGATTATAAAAAAGTATGGTACAGATTAAAGCTATACTTCAAGAACAAACGTTTTCATTTAAATATATTCTTCAGCAGCCACAAGAGATATAGGGGTTGATTTACTAAAGCTTGAAAGTGCAAAATTTGGTGCAGCTCCACACAGAAACCAATCAGCTTCAAGGTTTTATTGTCAAAGCTTGATTGAACAAGCTGAGGTTAGAAGCTGATTGGCTAGCATGCACAGCTGCACCAGTTTTTGCACTCTCCACCTTTAGTAAATCAACCCCATAGATTCACTTTCCTGACACAAGCACGACAGCATATACGCATGGGCTGGCTCTGCCCCCATGCCCAGTTCCAGGATCCGGTTACACTATAAAGTCAAACACCTCCCACCAGGCCTCATTCTCCTTTTTTTCCTCACTGCTCAGCTGGTTACACTGATGCTGAAAGGCAGACATTTTTCTTTTTCCCTCACCTTGCCGGATTCATCTGGCCAACCGCGCAGGTTCAAACTCTCCTGTTAGCGACGCTCCCCACTGTACAGGGAGTAAATCTTCCTATATGGGGGAGGCCTCCCCCTCCCCATGTTCCAGGGATTGGGGGGGGTGGAAGGCGGCTGGTCTCTAAGGATTGCTTCCTCATCATGTCTCCATAGATGGACTTTCAGTGGACTTCCTGTCGGCCATAGGGCATGGAGTTGGTAAGGCACCACATGGTGCACAAATCGATAGTATGCAGCTACAGTTATGTGATTAGAAGTCTGCAGGTATATGCGATTAACCTGCACCTCTAAGCAGAGATCACAAGGTGAAGACTGCTGTTTGGCCATGGTGTCAGTTCAGGCTGTGGTTGTGTCTGCAGGACTGCTAATGATTAGGCTGATAACAGGTGTTGGCTGTGCTGTGCTGAGCTGAATCTTTTGCATGAACTGAGCAAGGCTTGTCTCTGTAGGCTTCATCAATGTGTTTGTGATCTAGTGCTTGGTTGCGATAAAATCCACTGCAGTGCATTGTCTAAGGTAGGTAAGCTACTAGTGCCAATTATATGGGGTCTGTTAACCCTACTGCTTCCATGTGATTTATAAATGATGCAGCAGAACCAGTAACTGACATATGTACTGACAGCTATTGCTTACGTGTTAGTTTTATGCACAGATCCTGTGATTGTTAGCATCAACTCATGTCACTTTGGCTTGAAATGCCTTACACCTCACCTACGTTTTCAAGGGGGTCTATTTGCTGCTGGTAGTCAGGGACTCCTGGGGTGCTGCGACTGGCTGCGACTAGCTGGCTGCGGGCTCTGGATCTCGGTGCTGGGGGCAGATGGTATCCTCCATAAGGGTGTATGGTGTTCTGACTCTGCAAAGGGCTGCAGGGGAGTATGTGGTCTGGGGCTACTTAGGGGCCTACAGTCGCATCACCCTGAACGCACCAGATCGCATTTGATCTGGGAGACTAAGCAGGGTCGGACCTGGTAAATGACTGGATGTGAGACTGCCTGGAGATGCCAGGAGTTGTAGGATACACCGCAGGTGGATATGCGATTAAGTTACTTGTAGTAGTTTACTGCTGCAATGAACAATACTTACAGAGATTATACCACTAGTATTTTAGCTCAGGGGTGAACCAGAGACAATCAGCTTACATAGAGACCAGCCATGTCCACTAAGGTGAGGGCAGGTAAGTACATCTGAAAAAAAAAAAAAAAGAGTGCACAATATGGGCATATGGGTTGCAAAGCTCCCCAGCCCTCAACACCAGCACCGCTGCCGAGAGGGGGAAAAGCAACCTGATCCTTCAACAGAGACAGGCCCTCTTTAGCCCTAAAGGAGTCGCTATGGAGTTAACTGCCAGGAGAGGCAGACAAAGTAGAAACTCACTGCAAATCATCGTAGCGACATTGGGATTGTGGTGGCCGTGCGGCCGCCAAGATGCGATGCCAAGTGGCAGGCCAGAGACGGCAGAAAATGGGACAGAGACTACGAAGATGCAAAGTCTCAATGGTCCAGAGGTAGGTGTGCTTAAAGGGGACCTCTACCTCAAAACAGTTGGCTAAGGAGTCTTGATCAGACAAGCCAGTGAGGTAAACCTCATAAAGCGGAGGTAACGCTGTTGGATCTCTGTACACCAAACCTCAGGTACTAAGCCAATCAAACAACCAAAGTTGTTAAGGGGTACCTCTACCTCAAAGAGGTCGGTCTAGGAGTTTCCATCAGAAGAACCAGGGGTGACGTCTGCCTACAGAATCAATATCCTTTGCAGGGGCTCGGGAACAGTGACCGAATGTGAATGAGGAAAACTTATACTACTATTGAGTAGCACGTGGCGGTCACCTGTTAAAATCATTTCATTAGCCTGGGTCCCAAGAGCAGAATAAGGTGGCCATTGAGACAATTCAGCCACGATGGAGGCAGAATGGTATACCGTTGAGCTGCTAGTCCGGGCAGGTCAGTTAACCCGGATGAGTTATCCCACAAGACGACACCTACCTCTCTCAAAAGGTGAATCACCAAGGACCAGAGGGTAAGCAAAGTAACAGAGGAGGAGCGATAGGTTAATCCTGGGAAAAACATAGAGGATAATGGAAGGAACCATAATCATTATCTGATGCTAAAGCCGAGTTCTCTCCTTTCAGGGAGCAACAGAGTCTATTCGACCATGGTAACCCAGTAGGGGGCGGTCAACAGAATTATATGTAAATTCAGGAATGACAGCACGGGGCACACAGGAGTAGCACTTCTGTCTACCAGCACTGAGGTTCTGGGTGTGAATCTCAAACAGTCCACTTCAGGTAGAGAAGTGGGCTGCGTCCCTACATTATGGAACAGGATTCAGGGCCTCACCTAAATTAACATTGGGAGGTCCTGTGCAGGTATGAGGCCGTTGGCATGTACGTTCCTCCCCGCCAACACATTTCATTCCCTCTTAGACTCCTTAGAGCAGACAATGCTGGAGTCAAGCAGCACCACATCTGGTTCATCGGTAGACCACCTATTTAAGAGGAACATGTCAAGGAAGGAGTCTACTCTCCAATATTCTTAGCCAAAAGCAGAGTTTCTGACTTAAAGCACAAAGAGGGATGAAGACCCGAGTTCATCAGATAGAACCATGACAAGTAGTCAAGCCATCAGGTGAGATGGCAGGTTGGCATGAGACCCAGCAGAGGGGGAGATACACACTTCGGCAGATCCATGTGCCTGTAAGTACCGTCGCTGGGCTGTATGAGAATGTCACTGCGAGTTTATTAGATAGAGGTTAGCCTCGCCACATATTCAAGGCAGTTTCAGGACCTTGCGTCCAGTAGAGGTCGTGTGGCAAAACAAAGGGCTACAGGCGTTCTTGTTTGGGCACAGCTGGCTGCCTCAACACTCTCTTCAGGCCTGACAAAAAAAAAGAAAAGGCATCACATGAACAGTGTGCAAATGGTGGAAATATTCGCACACCTTACACGCACTTAACTTTCGCCATCCCCTGGTCTCAGGAGGCCAGAGAGGAAGTGTATAGTAATCCAGAGGATTCAGAGTCTCACTGGAAGATATAGAACTAGCAGGGTCTATATCATGGAAAGCCTTGCTTCCCGCACCAGGAGTAAGTGACTCCACGAGGGAGACCGGGATGGTGGCCAGGCCAGTCAGGTCTTTCAGCTGTACAGCTACCTGGCATACCAGTCTAGTTACTTGTTGGTTAGCCATGCCAAGGAAGAACAAGATCAGAGTGGCAATGGTCTGTAAGTGGAATTTGCTTAGAAAGCGCAACAAGGGGAGCTTCAGCTATGCGCGAAACAATAGCAGAACAGCAAGAGCCTATCTTCACTGTCAAGAAGGGAGGCAAACGAGTCAACTGTTGTCAGGAATCTTCCTTTGGCTTTTGATTTCCTGGAATCCACTGGTCAAACACCGTAAGATACAAGTCGTTGGAGGTTGAAACCAAAAGGCAGTCTAAGTCGTTCTCTACAACAAAGAAGGCTATCAGGATATCCACCTGAAATCAACCGCGATGGCTTCCCTGAAGGGGAAGTAGTAGATCCACCAACATCCAACGGGGACTGCCGATCAGCAAAGGGGTACATCCATCTCGGTCTCCAGGCTCCTTATCAGGGTCCACATTCATCCAGTAGCGAGAAGCATAGTAGTGGCCTGCAGGCCAGGATATCCCCAGGTACAGTGCGGAGTCAGGGTCCTCTTAGTCACCTTCCTGAAGTCTAAAACCTCACACAGCATGGTCAACGGTATCATCCAAACTTACATGAGGTATTCCTAGATGCTGAAAATCAAGAAGTAAATCTGGAGACCTCACTGTTAGGGTTAACCCTGTTCAGGACACAGACATACTCCAAACTTCAGGTATACTAGAACATAGAAGACCTTGCAGAATGAAGGATGAAATCTTCTGTCCCCCGGTGGAACGATCAAATCAGATGCAAGTAACCCTAGACGGGGAATTAAGCAGTAGGTAGGCTCAAACGTGTCCTCACTCTTTGGCATACAGTAACTTTTACATATCTTGGTAACCAATCCGAGACCTGGGCAGACCCTTCCCTTGGGTCTTCCAAATATTGAGGGACATGTTGTCT
>BLSH010351680.1:864872-882922 GCA_018402905.1 Glandirana rugosa | reverse complement strand
TTAATAAACAAATATATTAAAATGTGGGGACCCTGGTTAACAACACTAGACCTGACTACATACATTCTGGAACCATGGAAATCTAAGGGTAAATGCACTATTTGCTGGAATTAGAGTGGTATAGACAAAGTAGGAAATGGTGAAGAAATTAATCCAAGAAAGACTGTACTAGCACAATTTGCCTATGGGGGGTAGGGGGCTACTCCATTTTGGAAAAAAGGGAACAGAGAGAGAGGAGAGGGGGCAAACCGTTTTTTTATTTATTTTTTCTCGTTGTACTGTTGTTTTGGATTGTAATGTACATGAATGTAATGTAATCGGGATCACGTTGTGTATGTGCTGTATATTTTGATGATTGTAATAAGGAATGGAAACAAAAATTAATAAACAGATAATTTAAAAAAAATAAAAATTTATTTTATTATTTATTTTGTTTACATTATTTTAAACTATACCTATTTTTATACCTTTTTTTATTTTTTTTATTGAACTTTATTACTATCACAAGGGATGGACAGCATCACTTGTGATATTATGCTCCAAGACAAGTGCTCTTTATGGAAAGATCTGGAGTATACAGTATTAGTCCGCAGATCTCTCCTCGGGCCTCCAAAGCATCTGATTAAACTGAGATTGGTTTGATGCCATACAAGCTGCTAATGGCTTGTAAACAACAAATTAAGACCAGAAGTAATGAAATCCTAGTCAATTGTGGTTTCTTAGATCATAGAAGGGAGGTGGGTACGGATGCACCTTCGTCCCCTCTCCAGCAGCCAACTTGCAAAACTTGGTATTTTACCAGAGTTTGTGATCAAGGTATGAAAGTTTGTTTTGCAGTTAATGTTTATCTACATTTAAGAACAGAATTTTATATATTTTGCTCTATCCTGTGCTCCATGATTAATGTAATATATGTATTAATGTATTATATGCATTAATTTAAAAAAAATTACAAAATATTAAAAAATAATATACAGTACAGTGACAAGAACAAGTATGTGAACCCCCTAGAATGAACAGGTTTTGTACAGTATTTTGCCATAAAATGTGCTGATCATCATCTACATCCGAACGATAGACAAACTCAATGTGCTTAAGCTGATAACATACAAAATTCTAATTTCTCATGCTGTTATTGAACACACCCATTACCTAATTCCAGTCCAGGCGAATTCTGAAAATTCTCTGATACATGTAAAAATAACCTTTTTTTTTTGCTAGAAAATTACTGAACCACTTGCTTACTGGGCACTTAAACCCCCCTCTTGCCCAGACCAATTTTCGGCTTTCAGCGCTGTCGCATTTTGAGTGACAATTGCGCGGTCGTGCGACGTTGTACCCAAACTACATTTTTATCATTTTTTCCCCACAAATAAGCTTTCTTTTGGTGGTATTTGATCACCTTTGTGGTTTTTATTTTTTGCGCTATTAACAAACAAAGAGCGACGATTTTGAAAAAAGAACAATATTTTTTACTTTTTGCTATAATACAAATCCAAAAAAAATATAAAAAAAAAAAAAAATGATTCATCGGGTTTGGCCAATTTATAATCGGCAATCGGTGTATATTGATTGGTTGGCGCAAAAGTTATCGCATCTACAAACTATGGAAATTGATTTACGGCATTTTTATTATTATTTTTTTTACTAGTAATGGTGGCGATTTTTTATCGGGACTTTTATATTGGGGCGGATATGTCGGACATTTTTGACACTTTTTTGGGACCAATGGCATTTATACAGCGATCAGAAATTTAAATAGCCTCTGATTACTGTATAAATGTCATTGGCAGTGAAGGGGTTAACACTAAGGGGGGCAGTGAAGGGGTTAACTGTGTTCCCTCATTGTGTTCTAACTGTGTGGGGGCGGGGTTGGCCGGGGCATAACAGATCTAACTGATCCCAGTGACAGGGATCAGTAAATCTGTCATGTCCCCTGTCACAGAACGGAGAACTGCCGTGTTTACATTGGCGGTTCCCTGTTCTGCAGCTCTGACAGGCGATCGTGGGTCTCAAGCGGTCATCGAGTCCGCCCGACCCACGGGCGCGCCCATGCAGCATGCGGCAGCCGCGCGTGCCACCGCCGCCTGTGAGTGCGCAACGGGAGCGTGCACAGGGGACGACGTCCACGGACGTCGTACCGGAAATTCAGATCCACGCTGGAGCCGTACTTCGGCAATAGCGCGGATCTGAAGGGGTTAAAAACCTCCAAACATTATAGATTTTTTCAGCAGAGGCCCTGAAGAATAAAACAGTAGTTGCAATTTTTTATGCCACATGATATTTGCGCAGCGATTTATCAAACGCAAGTTTTTATGGTAAAATACACATTGTGACTTTGCTGGCATCCTTTCTGGTTTATACAGTCATAAACTACAGTGTGTGTGTTTCCCCCGATCTAAGGAGAACAGCGGGAGGGGCTGAGATTCCCCTCTGGCGTCAGCCAGCCAGCAGAGGGAGGTCATGTGACCACACAGCAGTAAAGCAGTGGGAGGGGCGGAGAGGATATTGGCTCTCACACTGACAGGAAGGAAGGGAGGGAGGGGGAGAGACTCAGGACACAAAGCGTGATGATGTAGGCACCTAAACTGACCATGGTATCGTGGATCAGTGCCATGATTACCGTGGTCAGCACACAAAGAGGGACACAGGAACAAGTGAGATCAACCAGGTATTTTACAACATAGAAAGGGACAAACTACATGGCACAAACACTGTGCTATAGATCATGCCTTAAAGGAACAGGATCTTTTTTTGTTAGGGTTACAACCACTTTAAGTGCATTTTTTGTAAACACAAACACAACATTATTACATTGATCAGTGCTATAAAAACAAGCAGACCCCAAATTAAACTTTTTGGGGACCAGTGACATTATTACATTGATCAGTGCTATAAAAATGCAGTGATCAATATGAAAATGACACTGGCAGGGAAGGGGTTAACAGTAGGGGCCGATCAAGGGATTAACTGTGTTCCCTCAGTGTGTTCTAACCATAGCGGGGATGGACTGGCAGGGACATGACAGAGATCACTGTTCCCGATGACTGGGAGCAGTAGATCTCTGTCATGTCCCCTGTCAGAACGGTGATCCGCCTTCTTTATAAAAGCAGATCCCCGTTCTGCCTCCGTACTAGGTGATCGCGGGTCGCCCGCGGACATCGAGTCCGCCTGATTCATGGGTACGCTCCCGCAGTGTGCAGTGAGCACGTTCGTGCCTGTGTAAGCTGCATTCTGCTACGGTGATTTGCACTGGAGAGCCGACCTGCCGCTGTATAACTGTGCTAGAATTATTGCTCTCACTCTGATGTTCGTGATGAGACCACATAAGTGTGGTTCGATCACCGTTTACATGTGCACGCAGGACCTATGTGCATGTTTGCATTTGCCCATGAGCACGGGGAAACAGGGCGCTTTAAAAATTTAAATAATTATTTTATCTTTTATTTTATTTACATTTTTTATTTTTAACCTAGACCTATTTTTAGGTCCAGGTTACCTGTCCAGGGATCCTGCGATGTCGGCACCCCAAGCTGATTCGTCAGTCGGCTTCGGGTGCAGGCGCCAACATTGTAAGTAAGGGAAACTGGCAGTGAAGCCTACAGGCTTCACTGCCAGTTTCCTACTGCGCATATGCGAGTCGCACTGCACTTTCTAAATGGTCCCGCTGTCTTCTAGGATCTGCGTGTGTCCCAGAAGGCAGCGGGGGAGGGACGAAATATGTTGTAGATGGTCGATCGACGATCATACCCATATGTGGGAGCAGGTACCAGACAAAACCAGGTACCCGCTCCCCCCTCCCCCCAAAAAAGGGACAAAAGTGGCAGTGGAGCGGGGGGGAGGGTGTGAACAAGTGGAGAGCCGCTTTAATAACAGAATTTGAAATGTTTTGCTCTATCCAGTAATGTATGTATTAATGTATTATATGTATTAATAAATAAAATAAAAAATAATAAACAGCGGCAAGAAAAAAGTATGTAAACCTCTTGGAATGAACAAGTAGGTTTTCTGCAGTATTTTGCCATAAAATGTGAGCTGATCATCATCTAAGTCACAACAATAGACAAACCCAATGTGCTTAAGCTGATAACGCACATACAATTCTAATTTTTCATGTTGTTATTGAACACACCAATTACCTACTTCCAGTCCAAGTGAATTCTGACATTTCTCTCATACAGATAAAATTAAGCATTTGTTTTCTAGAAAATTACTTAAAAACTCTAAACATTATATATATTTTTAAGCAGAGGTCCTGGAGAATAAAATGATGGTTGTTGCAATTTGTCTGCCACATATTTACAAAGCTCGTGCGTGTGCTGTAGTGGGCGGGAGTGCGCCGCCGCCAGCGCACTCTTGTACCCGCAGCACTCTGCAAGAGTGTTGCCGCAGCTTGTCGGACTCAATCTTCGCCGGCGAGCCACAAATGTCTACCAGAGATGAAGAACGGGGAGCCACCAATGTAAATGGGGCGGTTTCCCGTTCTGACAGGCGGCATGTAAGAGATCTACGGATCCCTGTCACTGGGATCAGTTAGATCTCTTATGCCCCTGGTAGCCCAGCCCTCTCACAGTTAGAACACACCTAGGGAACACAGTTGACCCCTAGATCATCCCCTGCAGGTTAACCCCTTCACTGCCAATGACATTTACACAGTAATCAGTGGATATTTACATTTCTGATCATTGTATAAATGTCATTGGTCCCATTGGTCCCCTGCAATATCACATTCCAGATAAAAATCGCAGATCGCCACCATTACTAGTAAAAAAAAAAAATTGTAAAAATGTCAGAAATTAATCCTCATGGTTTGTAAACACGGCAACTTTTACGCAAACCAATCAATAAAGGCTGATTGCATTTTTTTTACCACAAATATGAGAGAATATGAATCAACCAAAACCAATGAATAAATTATTTTTTTTTTTTGGGGGGGGGGGGGGATTTGTATTTTAGCAAAAAGTAAGAAATATTGGGTTTTTTCAAAATTGTTGCTCTTTTTTTTGTTTATAGCGGTGATCAGAAATGACGCAGAGGTGATCAAATACCACCAAAAGAAAGCTCTAAAAGGACGCAAATTTTGTTTGGGTACAACGTTGCACGACCCCACAATTGTCAGTTAAAGCGACGCAGTGCCTAATCGCAAAAAGTGGTCCTAACATGGGAAATCCTTCTGGGGCTGAATTGGTTAAAGTGGTGGTAACATCACATTGCAACTTTGCTTGTGTCCCCTCTGGTTTATACAGTCATAAACTACAGTGTGTGTTTTTTTAAAAATGAGCATGCTATATACATTTTCTCACACTGCAGTTGTGCGGTCACATGATCTCCCTGCTCTCTCCTTCCCAAAACTAAGGAGAGCTTCGGGAGGGGCTGAGATCCCCCTCTAATGTCAGCCAGCCAGCAGAGGAGGTCACGTGAGTAGCAGCGGGTGGTGTGAGAAGCAGCGCAAGGGGCGGGGAGGAGATCGGCTCTCACACTGACAGGCAGGGAGGGAGGGGGTGAGGGGAGAGACTCAGAACACACAGCATGATGATAGAGGCACCTAAACTGGCCATGGTATCATTGATGATTACTATGGTCAGCACACACAGGGGAACACCGGAATAGGCAGGATCAACCAGGTATTTTACAACATAGAAAGGGACAAATTACACGGCACAAGCACTGTACTATAGATCATGCCTTAAAGGATTTTTTTTCTAGGGCTACAACCACTTTAACCACCTCAATATCAGGCACTTTCACCCCCTTCCTGCCCAGGCCATTTTTCAGCTTTCAGAGCTGTCGCACTTTGAATGATTATTGCGCGGTCATGCAACACTGTAGCCAAATACATTTTTAATAATTTTCTTCACACAAATAGAGCTTTCTTTTGGTGGTATTTAATCGCTGCTGTTTTTTTACATTTTTTACTAAAAAAAAAGAAAAAGGCCAAAATTTAAAAAATGGTTAGCTTAGTTTCTGTAAATTTTGTAAATAAGTAATTTTTCTCCTTCACTGATGTGCGCTAATGAGGCTGCACTAATAGGCACTGATAGGCTGCACTGATGGGCACTGATGAGGTGGCACTTATGGGCACTGATGAGGCGGCACTTATGGACACTGATTAGGTGGCACTGATGAGGAGGCGCTAATATGTCACACTGATGGGCACTGATAGGTAGCACTGATATGCGGCACTGATGTACACTGATAGGTGGCATTGATGGTCTGCACTGGTGGGCACTGCTAATTGCCACTGATGGGCACTGATAGGCGGCACTGGTGGGCACTGATAGGCGGCACTGATGGGCACTGAGGAGCACTGGGAGGCTTGACTGTATTCAGGGCACTGATGATCAGTGCCCTGATTACCTGTAGTGGTGTCCCCTGCGAGGAGATGCTGCTAATCGGCTCTCCTCGCAACACACTCTGTCAGTGTGAGGCGATGAGAGAAGATTACCGGCACTTTCGTATTTACATGTGGCCGACTGTGATTGGACACAGCCGATCACACGGTTAAAGAGCCATGTCATCGGCTCTTTACAGAGATCGGGGTCACGCCGTGTCCCAGGAACACTGTGCGGCTGCGATCGCTGTGCTGCATGCCACCGCGGGTGTACGAGAGCGACCGTTCTGGGGCAACGTCATATGGAGTTGTGCCAGAACGAGAGCCGCGCCGCTCCTCCATCATTTGACGGTGGGTAGGCGGGCAAGTGGTTAAGTGAATTTTAGTGCACACACACAGAACATAATACTCAATTTGCTGATAAAATATAAAAGATGATGTTATGCCGAGTAAAGAGATACCTAACATATTAGACCTTACAATTGCTAACACCCATGGAACGGTGCTAAACTATGTTACCTAAAAATCTCCATAGGTGACTCTTTAAAAGCCTTTACAGGTTAGATATTCCCCACGCACTGCTCCTGATGAGTGGTAGTGACCACAAAACGTGTTGAGCCTGTGAAACCATCCTCATGCATACAATACACAGGAAATTGATTTTTGAACCTTCAGGTCTTTACTGTTATACTCGAATATATGTATTTTCATGATAACCTACTGCATGCAATTTTTATCTCTCATCCTAAAATCTGTGCCCTGCCATAGATTGTATATATGAATTTGTTTTGTACTCATGGATTTATGATTATTGTGACCTAACGGACCTTTTATACTCTGAATGATGATTATTGTGATTTAACTGGTTTTTATACTGTGAAAACCAATAAACCATTGACACATATACTGGCATCATATATGTCTCCAGGAATGCATGCTTCATTCAAAGTCCCAAACCCTTTCTCATAAACATGGAACACCTTCACACAATAGCAAGAGCCCCCAGTAGCAGACAGACCAGCTCCTACATTGAATACCACGGAAACCACATCCAAGCAATTCTTTGATTAATCATTGATTCAGATGGCATGGCAACAGTCTAAAAAGCTCATACAATATTCCATCATTCTGATACAGTGGAATTAATGTATTATAGATTTCTTGAGGGATATTGTTGATAAATATTACTGTCCCAATGGAAGTAATCCAAACCACATTCTTAGCGTTCATTAAGTAGTTGTCCATTATTTCCTAGATCACCCTGTGCCCCTAATAGACACAGGGTGACTTACACATAAGAGGGCATGGGGAGCTGAAATAAAGGTTTCCCTTATCAAACCTGGGTCCATAGTCAGTAGGCAAGAGGCTAGCATTCAGTTCCCTCCAAAAGCCTCTGTCCCGGTTGAGTCTATCACATACTTAAAACCCCCAAACAATATATTTTTAAGCGGAGGCCCTGAGCAATAAAATGGTTGTTGCAATTTTTATGTCACGTGATATTCTATGGAGTGGCTTATCAAATTCAAGTTTTCTGTAAAAATACACTGAAATGTATTTTAGTGCATACAAACACAACTAACTACCCAATTTTTTGGTAAAACATAAAAGATGATGTTACTCCGAGTAAATAGATAACTAACATGTCCCGATTAAAAATTGCTAATGCCTATGGAACGGTGCCAAACTACGTTACCTAAAAATATCCATAGGTGCCGCTTTAAAAGCCTTTTACAGGTTACCAGTTTAGAGGTACATGGTGCTAGAATTATTGCTTTCACTCTGACAATCGTGACAATACCTCACATGTGTGGTGTGATCACCGTTTACATATGTGCCTTCACATTTGTGCATGAGCACGGGGAATGGGGGTACTTTAAAATGTTTTAAAATTATTTTAATATTTATTTTATTTACAATTTTTTTGCACTGAACCTATATATATATATATTTTTAAATAGAACTTTATTGCTATCACAAGGGATAAACAACATCGCTTATGATAGCATGGGGCAGGAAAGGTACTCTTTATGGAGAGATCGGGAGTCTATTAGACCCCAGATCCATCCTCTGGCCTCCAAAGCATGTGATCAAACCAAGATCAATTTGATGCTGTACAAGCTGCTAATGGCTTGTAAACAACAAACTGAAACTTGCAGTGACAAAATTCTAGTCACTTCTGGTTTCTTACATCACAGAGGGTAGGCGGGTACAGATGCACCTTCCTCCCCTATCCAGCAGCCGACTTGTAAAACTTGGTATTTTCCCAGAGTTTGTGATCAAGGTATGAAAGTTTGTTTTGCAGTTAATGTGTATCTAAATTTAAGGATAGACTTTGATATATTGTGCTCTATCCTGTGCTCCATGACTAATGTAATAAACATATTAATGTACTAAATACATTAATAAACAAAAGACAATTACAAAATAATGTGAACCCAGTGGGATGTACTGGTTTTCAGCAACATTTTGCCAAAGAATGTGAGCTGATCTTCATCTACATCACAACAATAGACAAACTCAATGTGCTTAAACTGATAAAGCACATACAATTCTAATTTCTCATGCTATTATTGAACACACCCATTACCTACTTTTAGTCTGGGCGAATTCTGACATTTCTCTCATACATGTAAACATAAGCATTTGTTTGCTAGAAAATTACTTAAAAATCTCCAAACATTATTTTTTTTTTTTAAGCAGAGGCCCTTAAGAATAAAATGGTGGTTGTTTCTATTGTTTATGTTAAATGATATTTACTGTACGTAGCGGCTTATCAAACACCGGTTTTTAGGGTAAAATACAGTTAAATGAATTATAGTGCACACAAACACAACATAATACCCCATTTGTTGGTAAAGCATAAAAGATGATGTTACGCCGAGTAAATAGACATCTAACATGTACCAAATTAAAATGGCTAACACCCATGGAACTGTGCCAAACGACGTTACCTAAAAATCTCCACAGGTTACATTTTAAAAGCCTTTACAGCAGTGGAGGCTGGTGCTCAACATTTTGGGGGTGGGGGGGTGGCAAACTAACAAACCCCCCTGCGGGAGATGGACAGTGATGACCACCCCCCCGGCGACAAATGGCGTCAATTCCCCCACCGTGGGAGACGGACGTGAATGTGCCTTAGCTTAGGCCCACCCTTTTTTGAAGCAAATTAAAGCCTCAGGCTCTAATCATGTGCTAAAAAGAAAACCCCATTGAAATCTATGCATCCAGTGCCCTGCATGTAGATTAGGGGGTTGAACGCATTGATGGGGGGGGGCTGCGCCCTGCATGAGTGGCCGCCACTGCTTTTCAGGTTACCAGTTTAGAGTTACACAAGGGGTCTGGTGCTAGAATTATTGCTCTCACTCTGACATTTGCAACAAGAACTTACATGTGTGTTGCGATCACTGTTTACATATGCGTGAAGGACCTACGTGCATGTTCGGATTTGCCCATGAGCACAGGGAAATGGGGGCGCTTTAAAATTTAAAAAAAAAGCATTTTATTATTGATTTTATTTACTTTTTTTACACTGTATTTTTTTTTTAATTGAACTTTATTACTATCACAAGGAATGAACAACATTGAGTGTAATAGTATGGGCCAAGACAGGTACTCTTTATGGAGAGATCTGGGGTTTATTAGACTTATTTACATCAACTTAAATGGGGTTTTCTGGTTTCAGTCAAGAGAGAAACAAGTAACTGTGTCCCAGCTTTGATGTCTTTTTTTCATAATTCATAAAACATTCAGCACCAACGTTTCGCAGCTTTCCTGCTTCGTCCAGGGTGATCCCAGTTGCTTGGTACTCTAGTATAGACAATAATCACTGTTAGTCACATTACACATGTATACATTTTGCAATACCAGATAGGAAATATATCATGCTCACCACAAAAGTAGAATTTTTTCAAAATGCTCACCTCAATCCCCTCCCAGTCACCACCACCACACACCTAGAGCACTTAGAGACAGGGATGCCAGAGTCACCTGTCCTGCATGAGTGGATACTGGACCGGGACAGCCAAGAGGAAGTTGGATGGTAAAGCGCCATCCCCAGGTATCCGGAGACGGACACGTGACCAGGGCGTCACAACCACAAGCCCCCGACATGGGGGGAAGGTGAACTGGCTACCTAAGAACAGATATACAGTCAGGTCCATAAATATTGGGACATTGACACAATTCTAATCTTTTTGGCTCTATACACTACCACAATGGATTTGAAATGAAACAGACAAGATGTGCTTTAACTGCAGACTTTCAGCTTTAATTTGAGGGTATTTACATCCAAATCAGGTAAACGGTGTAGGAATTACAACAGTTTGTATATGTGCCTCCCACTTTTTAAAGGGACCAAACGTAATGGGACAGATTAACAATCATAAATCAAACTTTCACTTTTTAATACTTGGTTGCAAATCTTTTGCAGTCAATTACAGCCTGAAGTCTGGAACGCATAGACATCACCAGATGCTGGGTTTCATCCCTGGTGACGCTCTGCCAGGCCTCTACTGCAAGTGTCTTCAGTTCCTGCTTGTTCTTGGGGCATTTTCCCTTCAGTTTTGTCTTCAGAAAGTTAAATGCATGCTCAATCGGATTAAGGTCAGGTGATTGACTTGGCCATTGCATAACATTCCACTTCTTTCCCTTAAAAAACTCTTTGGTTGCTTTCGCAGTATGCTTCGGGTCATTGTCCATCTGTACTGTGAAGCGCTGTCCAATGATTTCTGAAGCATTTGGCTGAATATGAACAGATAATATTGCCCGAAACACTTCAGAATTCATCCTGCTGCTTTTGTCCGCAGTCACATCATCAATAAATACAAGAGAACCAGTTCCATTGGCAGCCATATATGCCCACGCCATGACACTTCCACCACCATGCTTCACTGATGAGGTGGTATGCTTTGGATCATGAGCAGTTCCTTTCCTTCTCTTC
This sequence comes from Glandirana rugosa, assembly GCA_018402905.1. Classification (NCBI taxonomy): domain Eukaryota; kingdom Metazoa; phylum Chordata; class Amphibia; order Anura; family Ranidae; genus Glandirana; species Glandirana rugosa. The sequence continues at coordinate 871,652 of BLSH010351680.1, read as the reverse complement.
CCATCACTCTGGTACAAGTTGATCTTGGTCTCATCTGTCCATAGGATGTTGTTCCAGAACTGTGAAGGAGTTTTTAGATGTTGTTTGGCAAACTCTAATCTGGCCTTCCTGTTTTTGAGGCTCACCAATGGTTTACATCTTGTAGTGAACCCTCTGTATTCACTCTGGTGAAGTCTTCTCTTGATTGTTGACTTTGACACACATACATGTACCTCCTGGAGAGTGTTCTTGATCTGGCCAACTGTTGTGAAGGGTGTTTTCTTCACCAGGCAAAGAATTCTTTGGTCATCCATCACAGTTGTTTTCCGAGGTCTTCCGGGTCTTTTGGTGTTGCTGAGCTCACCGGTGCGTTCTTTCTTTTTAAGGATGTTCCAAACAGTTGATTTGGCCACACCTAATGTTTTTGTTATCTCTCTGATGGGTTTGTTTTGTTTTGTTTTTTCAGCCTAATGATGGTTTGCTTCACTGATAGTGACAGCTCTTTGGATCTCATATTGACAGTTGACAGCAACAGATTCCAAATACAAATAGCACACTTGAAATTAACTCTGGACCTTTTATCTGCTCCAACACACCAATTACCTACTTCCAGTCCAAGTGAATTCTGACATTTCTCTCATACACATAAAAATAAGCATTTGTTTTCTAGAAAATTACTTAAAAACCTCTAAACATTATACATTATATATTTTTTAAGCAGAGGCCCTGGAGAATAAAATGGTGGTTGTTGCAATTTTGTCTGCCACATATTTACAAAGCGGTATATCAAATACAAGATTTTAGGGTAAAATACACTTAACTGGTTCCCGTCTGGCTCGTGCGTGCGCTGTAGCGGGAGGGAGTGCGCCGCCGCCAGCGCACTCTTGTACCCGCCGCACTCTGCAAGAGTGTTGCCACAGCTTGGCGGACTCGATCTTCGCCGGCGAGCCACGATTACCTACCAGAGATGAAGAACGGGGAGCCACCAATGTAAATGGGGCAGTTTCCCGTTCTGACAGGCGTCATGTAAGAGATCACTGGGATCAGTTAGATCTCTTATGCCCCTCGTAGCCCAGCCCTCTTACAGTTAGAACACGCCTAGGGAACACAGTTAACCCCTAGATCATCCCCTGCAGCTTAACCCCTTCACTGCCAATGACATTTACACAGTAATCAGTGGATATTTAAATTTCTGATCATTGTATAAATGTCATTGGTCCCATTGGTCCGCTGCAATATCACATTCCCGATAAAAATCGCAGATCGCCGCCATTACTAGTAAAAAAAAATTGTAAAAATGTCAGAAATTAATTCTCATGGTTTGTAAACGCGGCAAATTTTACGCAAACCAATCAATAAACGCTGATTGCATTTTTTTTACCACAAATATGAGAGAATAGGAATCGACCAAAATCAATGAATAAATTATTATTTTTTTTGGGGGGGGGGATTTGTATTTTAGCAAAAAGTAAGAAATATTGGGTTGCATGCTATATACATTTTCTCACACCGCAGTTGTGCGGTCACATGATCTCCCTCCTCTCTCCTTCCCCAATCTAAGGAGAGCTTCGGGAGGGGCTGAGATCCCCCTCTGATGTCAGCCAGCCAGCAGAGGGAGGTCACGTGAGTAGCAGCGGGTGGTGTGAGAAGCAGCGCAAGGGGCGGGGAGGAGAGGGAGGGGGTGAGGGGAGAGACTCAGAACACACAGCGTGATGATAGAGGCACCCAAACTGACCACGGTTTCATTGATGATTACTGTGGTCAGCACACACAGGGGAACACCGGAATAGGCAGGATCAACCAGGTATTTTACAACATAGAAAGGGACAAATTACACGGTACAATCACTGTGCTATAGATCATGCCTTAAAGGATTTTTTTTCTAGGGCTACAACCACTTTAACCACCTCAATATCAGGCACTTTCACCCCCTTCCTGCCCAGGCCATTTTTCAGCTTTCAGAGCTGTCGCACTTTGAATGATTATTGCGTGGTCATGCAACACTGTACCCAAATACATTTTTAATAATTTTCTTCACACAAATAGAGCTTTCTTTTGGTGGTATTTAATCGCTGCTGTTTTTTTAAATTTTTTACTAAAAAAAAAGAAAAAAGGCCAAAATTTAAAAAAATGGTTCTCTTAGTTTCTGTAAATTTTGTAAATAAGTAATTTTTCTCCTTCATTGATGTGCGCTAATGAGGCTGCACTAATGGGCACTAATAGGCTGCACTGATGGGCACTGATAAGGTGGCACTTATGGGCACTGATGAGGCGGCACTTATGGACACTGATTAGGTGGCACTGATGAGGAGGCGCTAATATGCCGAACTGATGGGCACTGATAGGTAGCACTGATAGGCGGCACTGATGTACACTGATAGGTGGCATTGATGGGCGGCACTGGTGGGCACTGCTAATTGCCGCTGATGGGCACTGATAGTTGGCACTGGTGGGCACTGATAGGCGGCACTGATGGGCACTGAGGAGCAGGGGGGGGCTTTACTGTATTCAGGGCACTGATGATCAGTGCCCTGATTACCTGTAGTGGTGTCCCCTGCGAGGAGATGCCGCTAATCGGCTCTCCTCGCAACACACTCTGTCAGTGTGAGGCGATGAGAGAAGATTACCGGCACTTTCGCATTTACATGTGGCCGGCTGTGATTGGACACAGCCGATCACACGGTTAAAGAGCCACGTCATCAACTTTTTACAGAGATCGGGGTCACGCCTTGTCCCAGGAACACTGTGCGGCTGCGATCGCTGTGCTGCATGCCACCGCGGGTGTACAAGAGCGACCATTCTGGGGCAACGTCATATGGAGTTGTGCCAGAACGAGAGCGGCACCGCTCCTCCATCATTTGACGGTGGGTAGGCGGCAAGTGGTTACATGAATTTTAGTGCACACACACACAACATAATACCCAATTTGCTGGTAAAATATAAAAGATGATGTTATGCCGAGTAAAGAGATACCTAACATATTAGACCTTACAATTGCTGATACCCATGGAACGGTGCTAAACTATGTTACCTAAAAATCTTCATAGGTGACACTTTAAAAGCCTTTACAGGTTAGATATTCCCCACGCACTGCTCCTGATGAGTGGTAGTGACCACGAAACGTGTTGAGCCTGTGAAACCATCCTCATGCATACAATACACAGGAAATCGATTTTTGAACCTTCAGGTCTTTACTGTTATACTCGAATATATGTATTTTCAATTTTTATCTCTCATCCTAAAATCTGTGCCCTGTCATAGATTGTATATATGAATTTGTTTTGTACTCATGGATTTATGATTATTGTGACCTAACGGACCTTTTATACTCTGAATGATGATTATTGTGATTTAACTGGTTTTTATACTGTGAAAACCAATAAACCATTGACACATATACTGGCATCATATATGTCTCCAGGAATGCACGCTTCATTCAAAGTCCCAAACCCTTTCTCATAAACATGGAACACCTTCACACATTAGCAGGAGCCCCCAGTAGCAGACAGACCAGCTCCTACATTGAATACCACGGAAACCACATCCAAGCAATTCTTTGATTAATCATTGATTCAGATGGCATGGCAACGGTCTACAAAGCTCATACAATGTTCCATCATTCTGATACAGTGGAATTAATGTATTACGGATTTCTTGAGGGATATTGTTGATAAATATTACTTTCCCAATGGAAGTAATCCAAACCACATTCTTAGCGTTCATTAGGTAATTGTCCATTATTTCCTAGATCACCCTGTGCCCCTAATAGACACAGGGTGACTTACACATAAGAGGGCATTGGGAGCTGAAATAAAGGTTTCCCTTATCAAACCGGGGCCCATAGTCAGTAGGCAAGAGGCTAGCATTCAGTTCCCTCCAAAAGCCTCTGTCCCGGTTGAGTCTATCACATACTTAAAACCCCCAAACAATATATTTTTAAGCAGAGGCCCCGAGGAATAAAATGCAATTTTTATGTAATGTGATATTCTATGTAGCGGTTTATCGAATTCAAGTTTTCTGTAAAAATACACTGCAATGTATTTTAGTGCATACAAACACAACTAACTACCCAATTTTTTGGTAAAACATAAAAGATGATCTTACTCTGAGTAAATAGATAACTGACATGTCCCGATTAAAAATTGCTAATGCCTATGGAACGGTGCCAAACTACGTTACCTAAAAATATCCATAGGTGACACGTTAAAAGCCTTTTACAGGTTACCAGTTTAGAGTTACATGGGGGTTCTGGTGCTAGAATTATTGCTTTCACTCTGACGATCGCGACAATACCTCACATGTGTGGTGTGATCACCGTTTACATATGTGCCTTCACATTTGTGCATGAGCACGGGGAATGGGGGTACTTTAAAATGTTTTAAAATTATTTTAATATTTATTTTATTTACAATTTTTTTGCACTGAACCTATATATATATATTTTTAAATAGAACTTTATTGCTATCACAAGGGATAAACAACATCGCTTATGATAGCATGGGCCAGGAAAAGTACTCTTTATGGAGAGATCGGGAGTCTATTAGACCCCAGATCCATCCTCTGGCCTCCAAAGCATGTGATCAAACCAAGATCAATTTGATGCTGTACAAGCTGCTAATGGCTTGTAAACAACAAACTGAAACTGGCAGTGACAAAACCCTAGTCACTTCTGGTTTCTTACATCACAGAGGGTAGGCGGGTACAGATGCACCTTCCTCCCCTATCCAGCAAAAAAAACTTGGTATTTTCCCAGATTTTGTGATCAAGCTATGAAAGTTTGTTTTGCAGTTAATGTGTATCTAAATTTAAGAATAGACTTTGATATATTGTGCTCTATCCTGTGCTCCATGATTAATGTAATACACACATTAATGTACTATATACATTAATAAATAGTCAATTACAAAATAATGTGAACCCAGTGGGATGTACTGGTTTTCAGCAGCATTTTGCCAAAGAATGTGAGCTGATCTTCATCTACATCACAACAATAGACAAACTCAATGTGCTTAAACTGATAAAGCACATACAATTCTAATTTCTCATGCTATTATTGAACACACCCATTACCTACTTTTAGTCTGGGCGAATTCTGACATTTCTCTCATACATGTAAACATAAGCATTTGTTTGCTAGAAAATTACTTAAAAACCTCCAAACATTATTTTTTTTTAAGCAGAGGCCCTTAAGAATAAAATGGTGGTTGTTTCTATTGTTTATGTTAAATGATATTTACTGTACGTAGCAACTTATCAAACACAGGTTTTTAGGGTAAAATACAGTTAAATGAATTATAGTGCACACAAACACAACATAATACCCCATTTGTTGGTAAAGCATAAAAGATGATGTTACGCCGAGTAAATAGATATCTAACATGTACCAAATTAAAATGGCTAACACCCATGGAACTGGGCCAAACGACATTACCTAAAAATCTCCACAGGTTACATTTTAAAAGCCTTTACAGCAGTGGAGGCTGGTGCTCAACATTTTGGGGGGGGGGGGCAAACTAACAAACCCCCCTGCGGGAGATGGACAGTGGTGAACACCCCCCCCCCGGAGACAAATGGCGTAGATTAGGGGGTTGAACGCATTGATAGGGGGGGCTGCGTCCTGCATGAGTGGCCGCCACTGCTTTTCAGGTTACCAGTTTAGAGTTACACAAGGGGTCTGGTGCTAGAATTATTGCTCTCACTCTGGCATTTGCAACAAGAACTTACATGTGTGTTGCGATCACTGTTTACATATGCGTGAAGGACCTACGTGCATGTTCGGATTTGCCCATGAGCACAGGGAAATGGGGCGCTTTAAAATTTAAAAAAAAAGCATTTTATTATTGATTTTATTTACTTTTTTTTACACTGTATTTTTTTTTTAATTGAACTTTATTACTATCACAAGGAATGAACAATATCGAGTGTAATAGTATGGGCCAAGACAGGTACTCTTTATGGAGAGATCTAGAGTGTATTAGACTTATTTACATTCAACTTAAATGGGGTTTTCTGGTTTCAGTCAAGAGAGAAACAAGTAACTGTGTCCCAGCTTAGATGTCTTTTTTTCATAATTCATAAAACATTCAGCACCAACGTTTCGCAGCTTTCCTGCTTCGTCCAGGGTGATCCCAGTTGCTTGGTACTCTAGTATAGACAACAATCACTGTTAGTCACATTACACATGTATACATTTTGCAATACCAGATAGGAAATATATCATGCTCACCACAAAAGTAGAATTTTTTCAAAATGCTCACCTCAATCCCCTCCCAATCACCACCACCACACACCTAGAGCACTTAGAGACAGGGATGCCAGAGTCACCTGTCCTGCATGGGTGGATACTGGACCGGGACAGCCAAGAGGAAGTTGGATGGTAAAGCGCCATCCCCAGGTATCCGGAGACGGACACGTGACCAGGGCGTCACAACCACAAGCCCCCGACATGGGGGGAAGGTGAACTGGCTACCTAAGAACAGATATACAGTCAGGTCCATAAATATTGGGACATTGACACAATTCTAATCTTTTTGGTGTATATGTTTGACAACATTAAGGATGTGGCAAATGGACTAAACCTACATTTATGGGAGTTTAATTTCGACTTTCAGACGTCAATTTCGTGTAGAACAGGTAAAGTAAAGTTTAGGTAACACCACCACATATCTCGGTTTTTCTAATCTTAACACAGTTACAGGGTTATAAATACCTGGACTGACATATAGACAAGAATCCATCGGTCAAGTGGAAGGGGGGTACAGCCCCCGAACACCAACACTGCGGGACCAGTGCACAGGCAGA
>BLSH010351680.1:838036-855737 GCA_018402905.1 Glandirana rugosa | reverse complement strand
ATTTGAGGGTATTTACATCCAAATCAGGTAAACGGTGTAGGAATTACAACAGTTTGTATATGTGCCTCCCACTCTTTAAAGGGACCAAAAGTAATGGGACAGATTAACAATCATAAATCAAACTTTCACTTTTTAATACTTGGTTGCAAATCCTTTGCAGTCAATTACAGCCTGAAGTCTTGAACGCATAGACATCACCAGATGCTGGGTTTCATCCCTGGTGATGCTCTGCCAGGCCTCTACTGCAACTGTCTTCAGTTCCTGCTTGTTCTTGGGGCATTTTCCCTTCAGTTTTGTCTTCAGCAAGTGAAATGCATGCTGAATCGGATTCAGGTCAGGTGATTGACTTGGCCATTGCATAACATTCCACTTCTTTCCCTTAAAAAACTCTTTGGTTGCTTTCGCAGTATGCTTCGGGTCATTGTCCATCTGTACTGTGAAGCGCCGTCCAATAAGTTCTGAAGGATTTGGCTGAATATGAACAGATAATATTGCCCGAAACACTTCAGAATTCATCCTGCTGCTTTTGTCAGCAGTCACATCATCAATAAATACAAGAGAACCAGTTCCATTGGCAGCCATACATGCCCACGCCATGACACTACCACCACCATGCTTCACTGATGAGGTCGTATGCTTTGGATCATGAGCAGTTCCTTTCCTTGTCTTCCCATCACTCTGGTACAAGTTGATCTTGGTCTCATCTGTCCATAGGATGTTGTTCCAGAACTGTGAAGGCTTTTTTAGATTTTGTTTGGCAAACTCTAATCTGGCCTTCCTGTTTTTGAGGCTCACCAATGGTTTACATCTTGTAGTGAACCCTCTGTATTCACTCTGGTGAAGTCTTCTCTTGATTGTTGACTTTGACACACATACATGTACCTCCTGGAGAGTGTTCTTGATCTGGCCAACTGTTGTGAAGGGTGTTTTCTTCACCAGGCAAAGAATTCTTCGGTCATCCACCACAGTTGTTTTCCGTGGTCTTCCGGGTCTTTTGGTGTTGCTGAGCTCACCGATGCATTCTTTCTTTTTAAGGATGTTCCAAACAGTTGATTTGGCCACACCTAATATTTTTGTTATCTCTTTGATGGGTTTGTTTTGTTTGTTCAGCCTAATGATGGCTTGCTTCACTGATAGTGACAGCTCTTTGGGTCTCATATTGACAGTTGACAGCAACAGATTCCAAATACAAATAGCACACTTGAAATTAACTCTGGACCTTTTATCTGCTCCTTGTAAAAGGGATAATGAGGGAATATTACACACCTGGCCATGGAACAGCTGAGCAGCCAATTGTCCCATTACTTTTGGTACCTTAAAAAGTGGGAGGCACATATACAAACTGTTGTAATTCCTACATCGTTCACCTGATTTGGATGTAAATAGCCTCAAATTAAAGCTGAAAGTCTGCAGTTAAAGCACATCTTGTTTGTTTCATTTCAAATCCATTGTGGTGGTGTATAGAGACAAAAAGATTAGAATTGTGTCAATGTCCCAATAGATTAGAATTGTGTCAATGTCCCAATATTTATGGACCTGACTGTATATTGTCGATCAGGGTAACCGTCAGAACTTTAGGGTTTAGGGATATTGCTACAAATAGGACAGGCGTGTATTTAATCCGGGGGGCTCTGTGGCTCTTTTGTTGTAGATCCAGCATGATTCCTCTTTAAGGATACTTTTGTCAGTGTACCCTCCCCGTGGGTTAGGGGGGAAGTGGGCAAAGACAAAGAAGGACACTGTCATAAGGTCATAACTATGACATAGACCGACATGTTTGCCAATGGGGGTGTATAATAGCCTAGCATCTATATAATATAGATGGTCCTGAATGCGTCTGGCAAGTGTGCGCTTTGTCTTGCCTATATAGAAGTCACCACAGACGCATGTCGCCATGTACACCAGCCCCTCAGTTTGGCAGGTGGTGTATATGCAAGGTCTGTGGATGCCCCCCCCCCCCTCCGAGGCAGAGGAAAGCTAGACCCCTCCCTAATCCAAGGGCAACAAGGGCAGAAGTCGCACTCCCCACAGCGATATGTGCCCACTCCCCCCACTGCTCCCTCATTTAGAGCAGCAGGTAGTGTGTACACTAGGTTGAATGTTGCATTTTGCACCAGCAAAAAAAAAAAAAAAGTTTCCAATACTCCAACCAGCTTTTGTTTTTGGTGCTGCAATATGGTAGTGTCTGTGTTTTATTACAGGATTTGTGTGATGCAATCTTGTGGCTTCTCGCTCACTGTTATAGGCTAGGCGCCACTGGTTATACTAGAACATTTCTTACTAAATAGTCCTTTAACATCATCACCATAAACCATTAATAACCAAACAAAAAATAGGTTAATACAAAGCAGCAAATAATGAATAAGATGTGCTGCAGAAGTCATCCATGTAATCCCAGCCATAATAAATAAACTGCACTGCTTTCTGCTTCTCAAATACTTGTCATTTTTATATACAGTATCTCACAAAATTGATTACAATATCTATTATATGAATGATACATATTACATTTTTTAACATCTATTAGCAATAATTTGGACTGATACTTTTGGCAGGCAGATATTCTCATGTATGTAGGTTTGTGTGTGTATACACATTTAATAACACAATTTTATATACAGTATCTCACAAAAGTGAGTACACCCCTCACATTTTTGTAAATATTTTATTATACCTTTTCATGTGTCAACACTGAAGAAATTACACTTTGCTTCAATGTAAAGTAGTGAGTGTACAGCCTGTATAATAGTGTAAATTTGCTGCCCCCTCAAAATAACTCAACACACAGCCATTCATGTCTAAACCACTGGCAACTAAAGTGAGTACACCCCTAAGGGAAAATGTCCAAATTGGGCCCAATTAGCTATTTTCCCTCCCCAATGTCACGTGACTCATAAGTGTTACAAGGTCTCAGGTGTGAATGGGGAGCAGGTGTGTTAAATTTGGAGTTATCGCTCTCATACTGGTCACTGGAAGTTCAACATGGCACCTCATGGCAAAGAACTCTCTGAGGATCTGAAAAAAAGAATTGTTGCTCTACATAAAGATGGCCTAGGCTACAAGCAGATTACCAAGACCCTGAAACGGAGCTGCAGCATGGTGGCCAAGAACATACAGCAGTTTAACAGGACAGGTACCACTTAGAACAGGCCTTGCCATGGTTGACCAAAGGAGCTGAGTGCACGTGCTCAGCATCATATCCAGTCTTTGGGAAATAGATGCATGAGTTCTGCCAGCATTGCTGCAGAGGTTGAAAGGGTGGGGGGTCAGCCTGCCAGTGCTCAGACCATACGCTGCACACACGCATCAAATTGGTCTGCATGGCTGTTGTCCTAGAAGGAAGACTCTTCTAAAGATGATGCACAAGAAAGCCTGAAAACAAGAAGACAAGCAGACTAAGGACATGGATTACTGGAACCTGTCCTGTGGTCTGATGAAACCAAGATAAACATATTTGGTCCAGAAGGTGTCAAGCGGGTGTGGCGCCAACCAGGTGAGGAGTACAAAGACGCCTACAGTCAAGCATGGTGGTGGGAGTGTCATGGTCTGGGGCTGCATGAGTGCTGCCAGCACTGGGGAGCTACAGTTCATTGAGAGAACCATGAATGCCAACATGTACTGTGACATACTGAAGTAGAGCATGATCTCCTCCCTTCGGAGAATGGGCTGCAGAGCAATATTCCAACATGATAACGACCCCAAACACACCTCCAAGATGACCTCTGCCTTGTTAACCAAGCTGAGGATAAAGGTGATGGACTGGCCAAGCATGTCTCCAGACCTAAACCCTACTGAGCATCTGTGGGGCATCCTCAAACTGAAAGTGGAGGAGCGCAAGGTCTCTAACATCCACCAGTTCCGTAATGTCATCATGGGGGAGTGGAAGAGGACTTGAGTGGCAACCTGTGAAGCTCTGGTGAAACTCCATGCCCAAAAGGGTTAAGGCAGTGCTGGAAAATTCTGGTGGCCACACAAAATATTGACACTTTGGGCCCAATTTGGACATTTTCACTTAGGGGTGTACTCACTCTTGTTGCCAGCGGTTTAGACATTAATGGCTGTGTGTTGAGCTATTTTGAGGGGACAGCAAATTTACACTGTCATACAAGCTGTACACTCACTACTTTACATTGTAACAAAGTGTCATTTATTCAGTGTTGTCACATGAAAAAATATAATAAAATATTTACAAAAATGTGAGGGGTGTATTCACTTTTGTGAGATACTGTATATATTTTTTATATTTATATTTTTATATATGTGATTTACAGATTGATCTGTACAAGACCTCTCCGTCTTGTTGAGACATGAGTGATTATCAATGGTAGGGAGGCTTCACAAGCATCCTGTCATAAGCATGTGCATATGACAGGAGGGGTAGCTTCTTGCTGGAGGAGATATTGTCAGCACTTTCTTTGTGAGCAGGTCCATCTCCCATAGCAACGGGAGCAGACCAGCACCGCAGAGGTGCCCAGCCTGTGCACAGGTACGAAAGAAGAAGAGTTAAGTGAGTACACGCATGGAGTCCATCCTAGGTGCTTGATCCCATACCGTTACTGGGTGAGGCGATGCGCTGGACAGGTGGAGAGGGTATTGGCTCAGCATGTTCCTCCTAAATGCATCAGTGATAGCGGTGGTGTATAATACATCGAGAGATAACTAGAGTTCAGTCGTCTGTGTACCCCATGTGTAAGGCAGTGACTCAATCCACAGTGCCTAGTGTAGCCCAGAAGACCCCATCCCAGGGAAGGCCTCTTATGTAACCTTTGCTTGGCACCCAACAGGGAGGGAAACATGGAAGACATGACAGCCACCCCAGCTCCCTGCCTATCCTTGCACGTTTGCTGCCATCCAGAGCTACATTGAGGGCATAGTGTTAAAGTAAACAAAACAGTCTTATTTATAGAGATAATCTTGATTAAGAGAGAAGTCCTAAAACTTTGGAAGGTCATGGCCTAGAGATCAGGATGGGAAGCACTGGTTTATGCAATACAAATGTAGAACCTGTATATAATGTTATGCTGTATATAATTAATTGGTGTACTCTCATCCTCTAAACCAGCTGCACTCCCAGTAAATGAACTGTGCAATATTCTTTATCAAAGGTTACTTTGACTGTCTACATTTTTGATACCATAGATGCGGAAGCACAGCCATATAAAAGTGTTGACCACATTATTGTAAACTACTTTGTAAAGTAGCTGCCCTTAAGTTTGTACACAAAAGTTTTACATTGAGTATCTGTGCTTAGCTTTTGCAGGATGGATGACTGCAAAACATGATGACTATGTACACTGAGGTGCTTAGTGAAGGTTTACATATGATTTGTGCTGAGTTACCATTGGATATCAAGCCAGTGGCAGCTAGATACTCTTCTGCAGCGATCTGAAGGACCAGATAATACTCATAATGACTTGTGTAGGATAATAATTAATTATTAAAGCAAATCCATCACTCTATTCCAAACTTCTCTTCACATGATGCTAGGGTGAAATAATTTCAATTAGATCCCTGCTTTCAAATCCACTATTTTTATCTTGGATCATATTGTTATACTTGTGCATATAGGTTGTAGAAAGAAAGTCACATTACTTTTGCATCACTCATAAGAATTACTAACAAGTATTATGTATTAAAAATAAATATATATATAAGAAACCCTTTTAATGATTGCCTTTGAAATGTACAGTATTGTCCCTCGAGGTGCTCAGAGATGCAAAGATTTTCCCAACAGATTGGGAAGGTTTGAGGAATCCCTCAGCCAGATAAATATCATTCAAATACTCAATTGATTGAATGAGTGCAGTTTCAAAGGTGTAATGCAGTTCATGTCCTCTGGATACTCAAAATCAGCCTTTCTCAACCTTTTCAACACCGAGGAACCCTTGAAATAATTCTCCGGTCTCGGGGAACCCCTGCTAAAAATTAAAAATCTACAACTAGTGTGATGGTCAATGGGAAGAATGCTCCTTGCACTTGTGGTCATTGGAAAGAATTACCCCCTTACAGATAGCTAAATTTATCTGAGAGGTAGAAATTGACCATTGCTCAAGGAACCCCTAGCAACCTCTGGAGGAACCCTAGGGTTCCACAGAACCCTGGTTGAGAAACCCTGCTCTAAATACAGCCATTCCTCGCTGTAAACACTACTTGCTTGTCATTTTTAAAAGATTCAAAGTTTTCAGCAGGGTGACTGTTATGGCTTTTCTTTCTATGCTCAGGTCCAATCACAGGTTACCCTTTGCTTTTTTTTAATAAAATGCTCTTTTTAGTGTTTATATAAACTGTAAGCTAAACACAGTTTTTATCAAGAATGTGTCAAATAATGTATTCCAAATGTTTTTCCATCCAGAATAAACTTTTACATGTGATACTTATTGGTGTTGCTTTTTGATAACTTACTTGCTGTACTTGTGTGTTTATTTTACTTTTTTTTTTTAAATATAAGGTTTTTTTTAAAACAAATTCTACACCTAAACCAAGATTTATGGCACAAACAAGAGCTAGGCAATTTAGCTAATGCAGGACTTTAGACAACAACGTGACCTTTTTGAGGTTGTCATATTGATAATAGGGATTTAAGTTTAACTAAATGCACAACTTTTTTTTTTTTAGGTTTGGATAGACTAGAGAGGTATTAGAACACCTGTCAGGTTTTATTGCTGCCTGTGCCCCCGAGATTCACCCTCTCTATTCGTCCTGTTTACCATTATCATTGAAAGTGAAAATAAAAGAAAACCCCAAATGTTGGGTTGTTGTCCCCAAAAGTTTTTCCTATAGTACCTGGTACCGATTAGAGTGGCTGCTTTTGTCCCAGGAGCCTCATCGAGATGTTTTCGAGGCTGTGGGCAGGAAGGCACAGCATATCATATTTGGTGGCAATGCCCTAAGGTGAGACGGTTCTGGATAAGGGTGTATAATTTTATCTATTCCCTTACCCAGATTAATCTGCCTAAATCCCCAAGACAGGCCCTACTGGGTGAAGGGGTTGACCAGGTATCGGGACCCCGAAAGAGACTATTAAAATTCATATTTGTTTCGGCAAAAATCACAATAGCCAGGAATTGGAAACAGGCAACCATACCATTCGATCAATTGAAAAGTAAACTTTCTTGGCTTATGCTGAATGAGCGTCTCACAGCCCTGCTACAGGACAAAATTAAGAAATTTGAAAAGGTATGGGAGCCCTGGATCAGCTACTTGAGCAATGATCCACGGACAATTCCTGACTAAACGAATGCTGTAAGTTTATGGTTGGGAGAGTAGAGCCCCCTCCCTATCTCCCTTTCTCCCTCATTCCTTACCCCTACTTTTATTCTTCCTTTCTCCCCCCCCCCTTTTTTTTTTTTTATTCTTTTCTTTTCTCTTTTTTCTCTCTCTGACACATTTTCTCCTCCTATTTTTCTTTACTGGTTATTTACCACTGTGTTTAGTGGTGCTAGTCGAGCTTGGAGGATGCGGGACGCAGCTGGGCCACCGGGTTCGGGCCTTCTGGGTTCTGCTTTAGGCAGATAGCTGGGATGTAAAACTATACTGATAGTATAAAAAGCAAGACAAATACCCCAGACAGAAGATTCTAGAATAAGTGCCCTTATGGATTACCATAAATTATGCAGTATTAATAACCACTGTACAAGCGAATCTAACAATAAAGTTTCTCTTTTACGGGGGTTGAAATGCAAAGGGATGTTTATGCTTAGAAGTTATTGGAATCTTTTTCTCAACGATGATGCATATAAAAGTTGATATCTGGTAAACAGTGATCTGCAATGCGCTATGATGATGCATAGCTCGATGGATGTACTGCTACTGTTACTTATAATCTTGTGGTAAATTAATAAAAACATTGAAACACAAAAAGTTTTTCCTATAGTTCTACTTTAATTCTTAGAAACAGTATATTAAAGGACAACTGAAGTTGTCCATCTGGGGTTTTGCCCCCTTACCTGGTCTGATATTTGCTATAGCTCTGCCCAAATTCCAGCGTTTTTAACTGAACGGCCTGCCTGGAGCCACACAGCCATTCTTCAAAATGCATCCTTGTATTCTACAGGGAGCTGTATTTATGGTGGCCTCTAGCGGTCCTTCGGAGTATGGTTCTTCTCAGTGGAAAGCATTGAGCCGTGGTGCCTATGAGCAGGTTTATGAGGATCCAGCAATGAAGCTTTCTGAAGAAAGGCTCTGCTTCTCTGAGAAGGGCTAGACAGTAAAGAATGCTGGAAAGGGGGCAGTTTTAAGTTTCAGAACTACTAGGTTGGCTGCACTCGAAGGAGGGACCATGCCTTAAAGGACAATTCATTCAAAAGGTACAGGTCCTTTAAATCTGAATACCACACATAAAATGTTTCATGCCCTATCCTTCTATAGTTACATTTATCAGATGGTTTTGCCTTGTGCTTGATCATCTTGAACACCCCCTCTGGCTGCTTACAGACTCCTGATATCTGCAAAGGCTAAGATCATGTTGTCCGAATCCTATAGTCCAGGGTTTCTCAACCAGAGTTCCATGGAACCCAAGGGGTCCTCCAGAGGTTACTAGGGGTTCATTGAACTATGCGCAATATCTGCCTCTCAGATAAGTTCCCACTGACACCATTGATCTTTTCAGCTATCTGTAAGGGGGTAATTCTTCTCAATGACCACAAGTGTAAGGAGCATTCTTCCCACTGACCATCACACTAATGTATCATGAGTTGTAGTCATTTTTAGCAGGGGTTCCTTGACCTTCCTCTGTGTTGAAAGGATTGAGAGGCTGCCATAGTCTTTAGCTAATGACAAATAAACATGATGTAAATGCCTTCCTACCATGGATTGAGGGGATATTTCATACTGGTCTCCAAACAGCTGGATCTGGGTTTGCAAGCACTCTTTCTCTTTTACATGCCATAGCTCTGCTATTTTAAAATGGTTTCTAGTGTTTACATTACTGTGAAAAAGCCTGTTGTTTACAGTGCTCATTAGCTGAAGCTGAAATTTACACACACAAGTGAATACGTTAGAGCAGTGACCCTGCCATTCTCTGTATAGCTCTCTCAAAGGTATTGGCGGGAGATGACATGCCAGATAACTATTAGGCTACTTTCACACCAGTACCGCCCAAGCGTTAGCGGTAAAACCCCGCTAATTTGCGGCGCTTTTAGATCGCTTTGGCGCGTTATTTGGGCGGCAGCGGTGCGCTTTTAACCCCCCCACAAGGGGTTAAACAGGGCTTAAAAGTGCCAGCTAGTTGTGTACAGCTGCTTCGGGAGCGCTGGCCATTCATTTCAATGGGCAGGGTGGTGGAGGAGCGATGTATACATCGCTCTCACCCTGTCCAAAAGATGCGGCTTTCAGGAGATTTTTTACGGTCCTGCAAGCGCACCGCCCCAGTGTGAAAGCACTCTTACTGCTGTCTCCTCGGAAGGAGAATAATGCACACCTTGAGCATATAATGAGCAAGTATGACTTCCCCATCTAGATATATAATTACAAACTTTACATAAAATAAAAGTTCAAGGAGTAACATGCATTCAGGAGTGGATTGGGCCTGTGGGGCAGAGTGGCAATTTCCCCCCAGGCCGCTCTGATACCCTGTACAAAGGCCGCTGTGCCTCTGGCTCAGAACTGTGCATGCACAGTTCTGGAGCTAGCTGATTGCTCCTGCTCGGGTGGCAGGCATGGCTGGATCCTGTGCTGTGAGTCAGCAAAGTGTTTTGTGACAGCCAGGGATGTTGGCTGCATCTGTCACAGGGCTCACCATTTGTGTTCCATACAGAGCCCAGCCAGTACAGCCCCTCCCCTCCTCCACACGGATGGCAGAGGATGGATTAACTCTGCCTCCTCCTGCCTTTCTCTCCCTGTGCCCACCCACACTCAGGGCAGCCCTTGTGCTGCAACTTCCAAGAGGATGGATGGGTGGGAAAGTTAAAACTTATCAGCCGGCAGCCACAGCCTAAAAATTACTGCAGTTAAGGAAAACTGCCAGTACACCAGCACTGTAGCCAAACCTCAGCACACCAGTGTGAACCCAAAGGCTTGTACTCACTTGCAGCAGGCACTGCTACTCCACTGAAAAGTGATCAATGCTCAGGTCACTTTTCAGAGGCATTTGACAGGCAGAGAGGAGGTGATATCACATTTCCTCACAGCCAGTTTTAACCTCCTAAATGCCTCCAGGTAATGGCACAGTTTACTTCGTACTCCACCTTATTTCCATAACTCTATTTAGGTATTAGATGTGCTCTCACCTTATTTTTTGCACATCTGATACCTAAAGAGAGAAATGGAAATAAGGGGGAGTATGAAGTGAATTTCTACACCTAAGTGGAGCACCCCTTTAAGAATATTTGAGGACATTGTTAAACCCAAAGACAGGTGAACGTAAGCCACCATAGACAAATCAAAATTTCTGCTAGAATTTTGATCTATCTATGTGCGGACTGGTTGTACGGAATTCAATCTATCAATTGACTTCGGTACAACCAGCTTGTTGAGGTATTTTTGTTGATTAATACTGGCTGCTATAGCTGCCAGCAGTGATCACAGTATTCTGATGGCTAGGAAACTTTCACATCAGCATACACACCAACGCACAGCCCTTACAGAAGCTTGGTAAATCAAACAAGCCAGCACAGGCTCCTGGAAACATAAGAGGGTGGCTAGTAAGATAAGAGCTGGGATATGACGTTACTCAGGGGAGGGCTGGCAGCCTTAGGCCTGGGGGGCAAGTCCAGTCAAGTGGCCCATTGAACCAACGAATCAGCTCACCATCCATGCCCACCTGGTATTAGAATGGATATTGATGTTATGAAACAAGACAAATGATACAATGTGGTAACATAATTGTGCAGCTTCAACAGTGCCCATCAATGCAGTCGCACCAGTGTCCACCAATGCAGCCTCACCAGTGCCTATCAAATGCAACCTGATCAGTGCCTATCAATCAATGCAGGCTCGCCAGTGTCCATCAGAACAGCCGGCCCTGGGTGCCCCCCCCTTTGCCTGCAGTTAGTTGGTGGCTGCGCCCCTGGCCCCTGGTTCCTTTCTCCACAAGAAGAAAAAAGTGTGAGCAGGAGGTGGCCGTCGGCCATTTTTAATGTAAGTTAGGGTGGCCAGGGGGGCAATTGCCACCCTGCCCCCTTGCCCAGCCCTCCTCTGACGTTACTTACCTCATATCTCTGCCACTCCTAAATCTGCTCCACTGCAGCAACAGGACCACAATCAGTGGTGGCCCGTGCATTAGGGGTGCATGGGCGCTGCCCCCCCATCCATGTGTCCGGACTCCTGATCTACATACAGGGATGCCAGACCATGGATTCCAATGGGGTTTTTTTTTTTTTTTGAAGCACATGATTAGAGCTCACTGCTGTCACCCGCTGCCTGACCAGCGACTTGTCCTGCAGCTCGCCGCTGTCACCCGCTGCCTGACCCTCCGCCCATGCCACAGTTCGCCGCTGTCACCCGCTGCCTGACCCACCAGCCGCCAGCAAGATGGAGTAAGTGCCAGTCAGAAAGTTAAGTTCCTTGGGGGGGTTGGGGGGTGATGGTTGTTTGCCCCCCCAAAAAACCCACCAGCCGCCACTGCCCACAATGCCCTTAATCAGGCCCTGGGGCAGGTCCCCTGGTGTGTGCTTGCATGTGCTTTTCCTGGAGAATCTGGTGGTTGTGCCTACTTGCATGTTTAGCCTGCTGCCCTCTGTGTGAATCTCTGCTACTCTGCTTGCTTAGCTTGCCCAGTGGGGTGGTGCTTACTCATCAGAGAAAATCCAGATTCCACAGGTAGCGCTGAGTGTGGCAACAGTGACAGCAGCGTCTTTCCTCTTCATCTTCTTGCAGTCTCTTTGGTCTGATACCTGGGTGTGGGGAAGGGGCAGGCTCTCTGTCTCAGTCTCTCTGGGGGCAATCATGTGGAGCAGTCTCTCTGTGGGAGAGCAAAGCAGTCTTTCTTAGTCTGGGGACAGACATTAAGGAGATGTCTATCCAGTTGAACATAGGTGACAAAAAATCTGATGTTATAATAACTGCACCTTACTATACCAAAAAATACGAAATATGTTTTTTGCCTTCAGATCTACTTTAAATCACATTGTAAGTCACATATGGTAGCTTAAATACTGACATTTGCACTTAAACTGTAATTTTGAAACTTTTTGAAATGTCAGTAAAAACTTGTCTGTGTCAGTAAATTTTGGGTGTCATGTTTCACTTTGGTAAGTTGGCAAAACTGGCCGTCAGTAACACTGAAATGGCACACATGGCAGCCGTGAGACCATACACTCGCTTATTCTTTTGCCTGCAGTATACAGGACACAAATACATTATGAACTGGCAGGGGGTGGGAAGAGCAACGTTTTTTTCCAGTGGGGCCAGTTGACTAGTTCACAGTAGTGCTGGCAAGGGCAAAAGTGACACCTTCCATATCACTTCCTCTCTGCATCCTGTGTAGCTGCACAGGAGGGAAGAGACCCAGAGGTCAAGGCTGCAGCGGGCTAATTAACATCTAATTAAGGAGGTAAGACCCTCAATACTATTCTTTTATTTTATAATGTTTGAGATGGAGGCCAAGTCGCTGCACCATGGGCCTGTGGGTTGTGCTTGCCCCTTAGGCTAGACGAAAAGCTGCCAGTCAGCCCCTGCTGGAGGCCATGGTGGTACAAGTCTCCCAGGGGCCCTGGAGGGCCATATTGTCCTTCCCCACCTTTGTGATCACGGAAAACCTTAGACTGTTTTCATCCATTACTTTGCCACCACCGGCTCTATGAGCCACTTGTCTGGACTTGCCCCCCCAGGTCTAAGGCTGCCAGCCCTCCCCTGCATGCATTGATAAGATTTACATAAATTTGCATGCTCTTTTACATGCTCCCCTAAAAATGCATACAACACTACTTTTAATTCTGCAAAAATGCAATGTCAGTGTCAGATTTTTTGTTCAGCCTATATATTTCAGATAAGGCAAGGCGTGTCAGTGGAGTGAGGTGGGACATCTTGTGATATAAACTGTCTAGTTCCTGGTAGTACTAACAATACGTTATCTCTGGTACCTTGGGTGAGTAAGCTAATCTCTTACTATTCAATAGAGTTTAGAGTTTAAGTAATACCCTTTATTAGCTAACTTGATTGGAACCCAAAAATGTATTATATTGCAGCTTACCGATCATTAGATGTGGTAGCTGCATTTGTTTTCTTTTCATTGGCTTTTTTCCTTTTGTTTTCACCTGATGATCTGACCAGTAGCATACCCATTGTATTAGTGAGACCCAACTCTGGAGGATTGAGCACAGAGGGCACAGCAGGCAGCGTGATTGTCAGTCTGGGGGGAGGGTAGTGTTGCATACATTTGCAGATTTAGATAACACTAATGCATTGAAGTCAAACTTCAGCTTAGCTTTATAGCTTGAGCTTGTGAAAAACAACAGACTTGCTAGCTGGGTCGCCAGATGAAAGTAGAAGGAAGAAAGCCTAAAAAAGAAAACAAATACAGCCATCACTTCTAAGAATTGATAAGCTGCAATATAATAAATGTTTGCTTTTGGGTTTAATACTTCTTTAATAAAGATGCAAGTTTGGGACAACTCAGATCGCTTCATCAGGTTTTATACATTTCTGAAAATGGTTCTAAAAATTCACATATTTGTACAGAGTTATAAGAAGGGGCGGTGAATTATACACATTGAAAAATACAAATGTATTTCTTGACACACTTTAGGGGTAATTCAATGCAGTGACATGCTTTTCTGTGTTTGTTGTACTGTAGACACTTTTCCTCCATTTATGGGGGTTTAATCAGACACTATATATATATATATATATATATATATATATATATATATTTGTGTTATTGAATGTGTATACACACACAAGCCTACATGTATTGAAAATATCTGCCTGCCAAAAATGTATCAGTCCAAATTATTGCTTATAGGAGTTAAATATTTAACATGTATAATTCATATAGTAGATATTGTAATTTCTATTGTACAGATGAGATAGAGAACAGATGATCATGGGCAGTTGTCAAGGATGCTATGGTTATATATTTGTTACAATCTATTGTATTTATCACAATGCACAATACCATATAATGTTTAATATCCATGATTGTATGTGTTACTTATTTTGCTTCTGGTAACCTCTAGAATAGAAGTCATTTTATGATTTTATATCATAAAGAGCTGGAAGTTATTATTCAGATTTTCAGGAAGTTTCCAACTAGTTATCTTTATACATGGAAACTTTAGTAGACATGCTTTGCATTCTTATAATAAAATGAAATCATTCAATACCCCATTATAGATACAGTGAATATAAAAAATTTACACACCTCTGTTAAAATGTCAGGTTTCTGTAATGTAAAAAATTGAGACAAAGACAAATAATTTCAGAACTTTTTCCACCTTTAATATGACCTATGAGCTGTACAACTCAGCTTAAAAACAAACTGAAATATTTTAGGGGGGAGAAGTAAAACTAAAAAACTAAAATATTGTGCTTGCATAAGTGTGCACACCCTCTTATAACTGGAAATGTAGCTGTGTTCAGAATTAAGCCATTACATTCAAACACATGTTAAATAGGAATCAGTACACACATGTTATTATTTAAAGTGCCTTTGATTAACCCCAAGTAAAGTGCAGTTGTTCTAGTAGGTCTTTCCTGATATTTTCTTAGTCGCATTCTACAGCAAAAACCATGGAGAGAGAGCTTCCAAAGCATCAGAGGTATCTCATTGTTAAAAGGTATCAGCCAGGAGAAGGGTACAAAAGAATTTACAAGGCATTAGATATACCAAGGAACATAGTGAAGACGGTCATCATTAAGTGTAGAAAATATGGCACAACAGTGACATTACCAAGAACTGGATGTCCCTCCAAAATTGATGAAGACAAGAAGAAATCTGGTCAGCGAGGCTGCCAAGAGGCCTACAGCAACATTAAAGGAGCTGCAGAAATATCTGGCAAGTATTGGCTGTATGGTACATGGTAACAAAAATCTCCCGTATTCTTCATAAGTCTGGGCTATGGGGTAGAGGGGCAAGACAGAAGCCTTTTCTTACCAAAAAATACATCCAAGCCTGGCTAAATTTTGCAAAAACACATCTGAAGTCTCCCAAAAGCACGTGGTAAAATGTGTTACGGTCTGATAAAACAATGGTTGAACATGTTTGGCGCAAAAACAACACTGCACGTCACTAAAAGGACACCATACCCACAGTGAAGCATGGTGGTGGCAGAATCATGCTTTGGGGCTGTTTTTCTTCAGCTGGAACAGGAGCCTTAGTCAAGGTAGAGGGAATTAACAGCAGTTCCAAATACCAGTCAATATTGGCACAAAACCTTCAGGCTTCTAGAAAGCTGAACATGAAGAGGAACTTTATCTTTCAGCATGATAACGACCCAAATCATACATCCAAATCAACAAAGGAATGGCTTCACCAGAAGATTAAAGTTTTGGAATGGCCCAGCCAGAGCCCAGACCTGAATCCGATTGAAAATCTGTGGGGTGATCTGAAGAGGGCTGTGCACAGGAGATGCCCTCTCAATCTGATAGATTTGGAGTGTTTTTGCAAATAAAGAGTGGGCAAGTACTGCCAAGTCAAGAAGTGTCATGCTGATAGACTCATACCCAAAAAGACTGAGTGCTGTAATAAAATCAAAAGGTGCTTCAACAAAGCATTAGTTTAAAGGGTGTGCAACCATATTATTTTAGCTTTTTATTTGTACTTCCCTCCGCCTAAAAGATTTAAGTTTTTTTTTCAATTGAGTTGTACACTTTACAGGTCACATTAAATGTGGAAAAAATTCTGAAATTATTTATCTTTGTCTCTTTTTTTACATCACAGGAACCTGACATTTTAACAGGGGTGTGTAGACTTTTTATATCCACTGTATATTCATACTGCATACATAGTTACATAGTTAGTCACGTTGAAAAAAGACATAAGTCCATCTAGTTCAACCAATACACATAGATGAAACAAATCCCCCTACATAAGCTGTACCTGTTTATCTGCCGTCTTCCATCTCTTCCATTTTGTTTTTATGGATCATTACATCTATCAAAGTCTAACAAGTCATAAAGATCTCAATAGCATTACATACAAAGGAAATGAAAAGCCCAAATGTTAACATGAAAGATGTGGGACTACAAATATCAAGCATAATAGATCTCGATTAGGAATGGGCTCGGGCGTGTTCGGATCAAATCCGCCAGGAAGCCGTCACTGCACACCGCCAATCATAGGCAGTGAGATATTTCCCGACCGGCAGCTGCATATAAACACGCTACCTATGATTGGCGGTGTGTAGTGCCGGCTTCCTGGCGGGTTTGATCTGAACATGCCCGAGCCCAATCACTATTCCAGATGCATCAACAGCACTACAAAAACTGAAACTGTTTTCCTATTCATCTTACAATATTAGAGAGATAGAATAAAGATTGTGGTTTCTAGTGGGAGTTTACTTTTCTTACAATGCTTCCAGAGGGCCGCACAATAGTAGTACGTTTTCACGCACTGAGGTGCATTGCTTCAAGCTAGCCAGCCCTTTCAAAATGAACAAGCTGTTACATACCTCAAAGCCTAAATATTTTGGTCCTGCTGCATTTTTTTCAGCATATTGCAATGCACATTGAATAGAGAATAATCTTCATCATTTGTATCATTGGGCACTAGCAAAAGCCTCCAGAGTTGTTTTCAGTGGATCCAATATTAACCCCCAATGTTGGTGTCAATGGGCACAACAATAACTCCCAGCACTGGTATCAGGGGATGCAACAATAACTCCTATCTTTGGTGTCAGTGAACACAATAATAACTCCCACGTTTGCTGTCAGTGGATCCAATAATAACCCCCAGCATTGGTGTCAAAGACCACAACAATAACTCTCAGCATTGGTGTCAGCAGCTGCAATATCTCCCAAAACTTGTGTCAGTGGATGCAATAATCACTCCTGTACTTGACGTCAGTGGACACAATAATAGACCCCAACATTGATGTCAATGGATGCAATAGTAACCCACATTGGTGGTTGATTACCCCCCCTTCCTTTGGTTGTTAGTGACAGTGAGTGTTTTTAACCCCCCATTGATGGTTAGCGGCACTGTTTTGAAACTCCCAATGGTGGATAGTTAGTGGCAGTGATTGTTTTTAACTGCCCCCCTGTTGGTGGTCAGTGATAGTGAAGTTTAAGCCCCCTCATTGATATATAGTGGCAGTGTTTTTTTTAAACTTTCCCCCTCATTGGTGGTTAGTGACAGTGAAGTTAACCCCCTCAGCATTGGTGATGACTTACCTGATTACATAGTTCAGCACCCCTCCCTTTTCCCCAGAGGCAGGGACCCTACCCCCCAAACCCATTGGTGGTTAGTGGCAGTGTTTTGGTAACCCTTTCCTCCCTCATTAGTGGGAGTGTTCTTCTAAAGCCCTCCTCATTGGTGGTTAATGGCAGTGTTTTGGTAACCCTTTCCTCCCTCATTAGTGGGAGTGTTCTTCTAAAGCCCTCCTTCTGGTGGTTAATGGCAGTGTTTTGGTAACCCTTTCCTCCCTCATTAGCGGGAGTGTTCTTCTAAAGCCCTCCTCATTGGTGGTTAATGGCAGTGTTTTGGTAACCCTTTCCTCCTTTCCCAATGGTTTTGTGACGGTAATTGGTGGTCCTCCTCCCGAAATCTTCTTGTGAGGGTGATTACTCCCTCCTTTCCCAATGGTTTTGTGACGGTAATTGGTGG
>BLSH010351680.1:819227-838026 GCA_018402905.1 Glandirana rugosa | reverse complement strand
TGTTTTTGCCCCCCCCCCCCCCACTGATGATTGGGGTTGTGTTTTTTTTTAGTGGCAGTGAAGTTTATTCCCCCAGCATCACTTACCTGATCATATGCTCCAGCGCCACTCTCTTTCTCCCAGAGACCAGGACTTTACCAGTACTGTGGGTAGAGATAACTCCTTACCACAGTCTATTTAACTGCCAGGTGCTAGAACAGAGAGAGCGTATCAGTGCCCTGCACCCGGATTTGATTCTAGTGCCCAGCAGGTGGTGGTCCCAGCCCAACACATAGCGGGCTTCACACAGAAAGTTAGAAGGGTTAGAATCTGTTTCGGTGGGCACACCTAATTTGTTTACAGCTGTGAAAGGTGAGATTTCCCCTCACTTTGAGAAGGTTCCCACAAACTTCTGTTGTATTTTTGGTGCAGGAAATGAGGTGAAATCTTCCAGGTGTGGATACAGACAACAATAAGACCCTGACCGGGGGTCTAACCTTTTATTACTAAGAATTTTTTTTATACTGCTATAGAATTTATACCATATTAACCACTTGCCGACCAGCCGCCACCGATATATGGTGGCAGATCGGCACGTTCCCACAAACCGCAGTACTGGTACGGTGCACACGCAGCGCTGGAGCTGATGTTCATGGCCGGCGGCCGCGATGTTCGCCGGCCACCCTCGATCGCTCCTCAGAGAGCCAGAACAGGGATCTGTCAATTGTGAACAGGCAGATTGCCGTTCTGTCAGGGGAGTGGAGAGAGATCATCTGTCGCTAGTACTCAGGAACAGCAATCTTTCTCCTACTCCAGTCAGTACACTCCCCCCACAGTTAGAAACACCTCCCAGGGAACACATTTAACCCTTTGATCACAACTAGGGCTAACCCCTTCCCTGCTAGTGTCAGTTATACAGTAATCAGTGCATTTTTATAGCACTGAATGCTGTATAAATGTCACTGGTCCCAAAAAAGTGTCAAAAGTGTCAGTTCTGTCCGTCGCAATGTCGCAGCCCCACTATAAAAAAGCTGATCACCGCCATTGCTAGTAAAACAATAATAATAATAAAAATGCCATAAATCTATCCCCTATTTTGTAGACACTATAACTTTTTCGCAAACCAATCAATAAACGCTTATTGCGATTTTTTTTTTGCCTTAAATATGTAGTAGAATACATATTGGCTTAAATCGATGAAGAAATTCATTTTTTAAATTTTTTTGGATATTTATTATAGCAAAACAATATTGATTTTTTTTCAAATTTTTGTTTATAGCTCAAAAAATAAAAAACACAGATTTGATCAAATACCACCAAAAGAAAGCTCTATTTGTTGGAAAAAAGGACATCAATTTTGTTTGGGACAGCGTTTCACGACTGCGCAATTGTCAGTTAAAGTGACGCAGTGCCGTATCGCAAAAAAATGGCCTGGTCATTAAGGGGGTAAATCCATCCAGGCTGAAGTGGTTAAGCTAATAGGTCAGGATAAGCATCTTTTCAAAAAAGTGCCAGTAATTTTTTAAAAGTCCATTGATATTTGAAAATTAATTTCACATACAGGTTCTTATCACATGTGTGTGTTTTATGGTGTGTTGTCTGTGTGGCCTAGGAGACCCTCGGACTCCATACGGGCGTAGTGGTGTAACTTTTACATATTAGTATTCAGTTTATCATGTACTGTAATTTTTTACTGATGAAATAACTAAAGTGATTTATTATATCCTTATCCATTGGTATGTATTGACCGTCCCTCACAAACTAACCTCTTGGTCCTTTGTGGTTCTCGCAAGGACACCTTTGTTGTATATTTATGTAATTCTGGTTAAGTTGAGGGGCACGTTCCTTGGTGAGTGGCACAAGCTAATGTACCTATTAAGGTATTACCTTACCTGTCATCTGTTCTGTGTAGTGTGTTGTGCTATTTATATGTTGTGTTGCTGTTCTCTCTTATCAGTTTCAAGATGTGGGTGTTGACGGCTGTGACCATTTTGATTTCCGGGTCCATTACAGAAGCATTTTTAAGAAAGGCAAATCAAATGAATCATCAAGTGGACCCAGAAGTACACATGAATGTTGTAAGTTGTTCTTAGTTGGGGGAATAGAATTTGCAAATGCTAAAGTGTAAAATAATATTAACCAGAGAAAATGATCACACATTACTATCACACTTGGGTTGATTTACTAAAACTGGAGAGTGCAAAATCTGGTGCAGCTGTGTATATAAATCAGCTTCCAGGTTTTTCTGTTAAAGCTTAATTGAACAAACAGGCGTTAGAAGCTAATTGGTTACTATGCACAGATGCACCAGATTTTGCACTCTCCAGATTTGGTAAATGAACCCCTGTGTCATCACATTGACAGTCACTATATATTATTACCTAATGAAATGGGGGAGCCATTGCCAAATCTATTCTGACGATTCTAGTTGCCTGTATGGTACAAGATTTGAGTCACTGATCTGGAACAAGTATGCATACCTGTAAAGTGAGACATCTGTTGAGTGAAATGTGTTAGAAGGGATTTTTTTTATCATTGTTAGTTCTAACAAACTTGGATCCATGTGGTCATTGGAGTGAGGCGGCCTGTTCTTTCTTCCTATGTGTTTGTAGCGTGGATGGCACTGTATACTGCCCACACCCAACATCCGTGGAGGGAGGATTCAGCTTGGAGCATGGTAGAAAATTATCGCATGCATCTTTATTTGAATGCTTGTTCCAACATTTGAAGAATAAAAAAAAAAATAGACAATGCTGCCTCCATGCCAGGGACGTTTTCCTTTAGGGCTCATTCAAGACACAGACTGGAAACAGTACACTACAACATACACTTTGACCAGCACAATAGACATGGCACACACCACGCCCGACAATGAACACAACCAAATACACCACACCTAGTAAGGGGTACAGAACTTAGCCTGTCTATGGCAAGCTTCAGTGAAAGAGGGAATTAATATTTTTGCCCCTAATGGAACTTTGGGGTAGCTAAACCCCAAAATGAAAATGTAACATATTGCAGCTCACCAGTCGTCAGCCAGTCTGACATGCCAGATAAACAAGCTGCTGGTTAGCAGACATGCAGGGGTGCCATTGATTCTTAATGGCACCACCATGATTTGGCAAAATGCCTGTGGTTTCACATGTGCACACATGATACCGCAGTACCATGTGTTTCTGTGTGGTGTGATTTTAAAAAAGGGTCCAGGACTTCTTTCCCTGCGTTACTGTGGGTAGGGCAGCCCATTGAAATGAATGGGCTGTCCTACCCACAGGACGCAGCCCACAGCCCACATAAATGTGAACTGGGCCTTAGATGTAGTGGCCATGTTAGTGCTTTTTTTTTGTTTTTTGTCCCTTTATTTTTCACTTGGTGGTCCTGCAAATAACAACCTTCCTGTACTTGGGTGACAATGCTTACTCCTCCAATATATCTATGGGGCCGCCATGGATGTCAACCAGGCTGGACTTCAAACAAGTCTTGCCCTCTTCATCCCCATTACATAGGGTGGGGAGATTAATAGATTACAAAAGGACAATAAGATTGTTTGTTTGTGTTTTCATCTTCATAGGAAGTCACAAGGGCATGGCATTTCTGGCAGGTGCAGAAGGTATTTTCTTTACTTGTGAAAATGTTTTTAGCTTGAAACAAAAGCTAATGTAGCTACCGCATGTAAGGACTGGTAAGCTACAATATATTAAATGTTTTTCTTTTTTGGGTTTAGACATCCTTTAAGGTTTCTCTATTAACTTAAAATTAACTGAGGTGTACCCGTAGAAATGTGCCATATTCTATGTCGGCAATGCCTATGGTGACTAGGGTCTGGCCCACTTGCACAAGTATATCTTGTATGCTACAAATTTCATATTGCTGTTTTAATTTGCACAATGCCTTCATTTGTTTTTTTTTAAGCTGCCTGTAATATTTTGGGGCATTGGTTCATATAGGATACAGTTTCAGTTGGCAACCCATAGATATAACAATTTAAAAAATAGTTACATCCCTGGCATGTGTCGGGATGTAACTGTCACATTAGTTGTGCCCTCAACCAAACTGTCAAGTCATCACATGGCTGGTGTCACAACTGATCATATGTGCAGCTCCATGGCAGTTGAAGATCAAACAGAGGCCAAGATGGCAGCTTCCTTGGCCGAAAATGATAGGGGGGTTTGTTTCCGCTTTAAACTATTACTAAAAAGACCTGCATAGTGGCAATAATAATGACAAATAATGTCTTGTGTATCATGTTATAGAGTGAGCTGATCACATACAGAGGATACCCCAGTGAGGAGTACGAGGTGGTCACTGATGATGGTTATATCCTGTCCATAAACAGAATTCCACATGGAACCACGTTACAATCTGTAGGTATGTTCACTGTGGGGCGATGTCACACTTTCTGTGTTTTTTACTGAAAATGAAAGCTCTGAAGAAATTTAGCATTACTAACCGGATGATACAATTATCAACTCAATAATAACAATAAAAAATACAAATAGACAGTTTCCAAGAGAATTTTCCCTAGCTTAATGAAAGCGGTGAAGCTCTGTTGACTTCCATCATCCAAACACGTGTAAGCAAAAATGCTGTTTTTTTATTTCCCTTGCATGTGATTGGGTATTCATTACAATGTGAAATGTCACCACATTTAGTAAGGTTTGGGGAAAATTCCCTTGCAAAGTGCAACTTCCTTTGTACAGTGAACTGTCTTTTTGCCTTTAGTAAATTAAACCCCCGTGTGTTGCTATGCCATGCTGGATCAATTCCCTGTTAAAGAATAACATTTGCACTTAGCTACACACTGAAATAAAGCTGATGTCAGATGAATTATTCTGTTCCTGGAGACAAATAGCCAGTGGCAGGATAGCTAAAGGGGCTGCCTGTCTGTCCCCATGGAATCACTCCCTCTGTGGACTTATGCAACTGCTGAATTGTGATTGCCAGTAATAGGAGCAACAACCTGTGTGATTTCTTCAGGCAGCCTTTTTAGCAATCCTGCTTCTGGTGGTTTCAACAAATTGCAGTATCGCTAACGTTGGTGGCCCATCTGACATCAGCTCTAAAGTGTGAGTAAACTCTAACTATACATTTCTTCTGTTTGTTCCCTTATGGTCTGTTAAATATACCATTGAAAACATTTTGTTATATCTGACAAGCGTGAGAAATCTTGTGTGATGATAGCTTCCTGTGCTCTCTTCCTCTGCTTATGGTTAACAGTTAGCATTGTACCCAGCTATCTCGGTTGACTACAAAACACCTCCCCTTACGGCATGGGGAGGGGGATGCTTTAAACAGGTGCATTTCATAAAATTAGAATATCATCAGCAAGTTAATTTATTTCAGTAATTTAATTCAAAAAATGAAACATATATTTTTTATAGATGTGTTACACACAGAGTGATATATTTCAAGTATTTCTTTCTTTTAATCTTAATGATTATGGCTTACAGCTAGTGAAAACCCAAAATGCAGTATCTCAGAAAATTAGAATATTACATTAGACCAAATGTTGGCTTACTGAAAAGCATGTCCATGTACTGTATATTATGCATTCAATACTTGGTCAGGGCTGCTTTTGCATGAGTTACTGCATCAATGTGGCATGGCATGTAGGCAATCAGCCTGTGGCACTGCTGAGGTGTTATGGAAGCCCAGGTTTCTTTGATAGCACCTTCCGCTTGTTTGCATTGTTGGATCTGGTATCTCTCATCTTCCTCTTGACAATACCCCACAGATTCTCTATGGGGTTTAGGTCAGGTGAGTTTGCTAGCCAATCTAGCACAGTTATGCCATGATCATTAAACCAGGTAATGGTACTTTGGCAGTGTGGGCAGGTGCCAAGTCCTGCTGGAAAATGAAATCAGCATCTCCATAAAGCTGGTCAGCAGAGGGAAGCATGAAGTGCTTTAGAATTTCCTGGTAAAGGGCTGTGCTGACTTCATCACTTCATAATGACGATTACACTTGTATATCTCAGCAGAGGCAAAAGATGGGTAGATGTACAGTATCTCACAAAAGTGAGTACACCCCTCACATTTTTGTAAATATTTTATTCTATCTTTTCATGTGACAACACTGAAGAAATGGCACTTTGCTACAATGTAAAGTAGTGAGTGTACAGCTTGCATGACAGTGTAAATTTGCTGTCCCCTCAAAATAACTCAGCACACAGCCATTAATGTCTAAACCGCTGGCAACAAAAGTAAGTACACCCCTAAGTGAAAATGTCCAAATTGGGTCCAATTAGCCATTTTCCTTCCCCGGTGTCATGTGACTGATTGGTGTTATCGCTTTCACTCTCTCATACTGGTCACTGGAAGTTCAACATGGCACCTCATGGCAAAGAACTCTCTGAGGGTCTGAAAAAAAGAATTGTTGCTCTACATAAAGATGGCCTAGGCTATATGAAGTTTGCCAAGATCCTGAAACTGAGCTGCAGTTTCACAAACATGCGAGGGGTGTACTCACTTTTGTGAGATACTATATATATATTTGTTACCCTTTCAGTGTTGTGCATCTTCTTATAGGAAATTCTTAGACTGCTAATTTAAAATATATATAACTTTAGCTGTCACAACAAACATTATCATATTAACAATTCTCCAGAATAACATATTTTGATCTTCTAGGTGGTAAACCTGTAGTATTCTTACAACATGGCCTGCTTGCGGATGCCAGTACCTGGGTTGCTAACTTTGAATACAATAGTCTGGGGTTTATCCTGGCTGATGCTGGCTATGATGTCTGGATGGGAAATAGCCGAGGCAACACCTGGTCCCGGAAACACAAGAGCCTGTCACCTAGTGATGGAGAATTATGGGCCTTTAGGTATGTAAGCATGCTATAATTTATTTTACTCTATCATTTATAATTATTTGTGAGGTTTATATTTATAATAGGTTTTTATTTATTTGTAAGGAGCAAAGGCAAAAGTGCAAAGTGCAGAAGCTAATTTGAATTCACATAGGAACCAATAGGAAATCACTGATTGGTTACTAGAGCAACTGCATTTTCAACCTAGAGATTTTGTTCTTTGCATTTTTCATGAATAATATTGATGTTGGCATTTTATTATTATATCAATTTACTACTTAAACCATGGCTACTTTTACAATGTCTTTTGCTTGTGCACACTCCGTTTTTCAGCCCATGACTGTTAAATGTAGAAACGTATTCAACAAGTACTGCAAGGAGCAAAGCGCTAAGATCAGAGTACAAAAAACCAGAGCAATTTATCACAGTTCATTGAAACCACGCTAATGCAAAATTAAATCTGATTGGTTGCTCTAGAATACTACACTTGGCTCCTGGCACTGTTTTATTGATTAAGTCCATTAAAATAAACTCCACAGAGGGTTAGATACATTATCATGATCATAAAGACTAATTCAAACCTAAAATAAATGAGAGTTATGTAAGTTCTATTCACTTTTCTCCTCCCCGCCCAGCTTTGATGAAATGGCAAAGAAAGATATTCCTGCTGTTATAGATTTCATTTTGGAGACAACAGGCCAGAAGCAAATATATTACATTGGCCATTCTCAAGGAACCACTATAGGTGAGTTTTGATTCATGAATGCAAGTTACTAAATCAATGACTTTTCATATTTAGGTTTTATTTATAGTGATGAATCATCTTCCTTTCCAGTACACTCTCCTATCATAGGCTTATATAATAAATAGAGATCAGACTGCAGTTACTCACAACGACCAGACAGAATTCAATTTACTCAAAATTCAGACCAGTGAAAGATGACTTCTGATTGGTTGCCAAGAATTACTACACTTTGTACATTGAGTTTCACTATATTACAAATAAACTAGTCACAAACTTGGGCTTTCTGAATTAAGCATATGGGAAAATATTTTTTAAGCAGAGATTAGCTTCATTTCATAACAATTTCTGATCTAGAGATATAGGTAGCTGGTGCATATCTAAATTTCAATTTTTCTCTAAAATCTGGGCCTGTCCTCATCCCATCTCTGTTTCTTCTTTGATGTAGTGCCTCCCTAGTTAGGATGTTAAGTACATTTTGTTTTTGTTTTTTGGCTCCTCTGTAGTCAAGTTGTTGACTTCTTTTGGCTGTTCTGGGTTTCACAGGCTGCAGGTTTGATTGTTCTCCCCTGCCTTCCAGTAAGTTCTGGAACATAGGAGTGGAGCAAGGCAAATAGGCAGCATGAATATATATATATATATTTTTTTACGAGAGAAATTTTTATTGGAGTGAATAATCATATTACATATAAAGAGGATTACATGAAAAGGATGGTATAAGAATAGTAAGAACCATTTTCAAACATACAGTAGGTATACGCTCTCTTTTCTTGGTGTACAAAGAATTTATAGTACAACACTGGTGAAATAGTTTAAGATATGTTAGTTGCACATATACATTATGTGATGGTGAGTAAACAGTATTAGGAGGAAAAGAAAAAGTAGAGCAAACACCTAAGACAGCATGAATATATATGGTGCTGCAGCCAATCCCCGGGGAGTGTCCTCACAGCTACGCTGGAAGGCAGCTGGAGAAAGCTGAATAGGCATAGCTGCTCCCCTGTCCTCGTGAGTACCTCTTTGTTGCAAGATCCTGGTGATTGTGTGCTAGTTGGATTGCTGGATTATACAGTCCCTCTCTTGAAAGGTACATACAGACCAGTCTCCTTTAGTCAAGGAAAGACTGTGCACTAATTCTGGACTAGGTCGTTCCTCTTTTGAGAGGTTCATACATTTAGTTTATTGTGGGAGTACTGTCCTTTAAAGCTGGGTCAAGTAGTTCCCCTCTTGAGTAGTTCATACCTCTGGCCTCTACTAGTCTCTCATGGGAGGACTGCCTTCTGAGCTTAGCAAACGAACTGTTTTGGAAGTTTGCAACATAGACAAGAATGTCCTTTGGTTAGAAATGTGAAAGTGCTGCCTATCCTATTAGTGGCTTTAGTGGTTATTAAATGTGAATGTGTACCACCATAACTGAGTGCTTACGATTTTACAAACCTTAGAACGATTAAACTTTGAAATACATTGTTGATAGCAAAAAAAAAAAAAATTAAACCAACTGATAATTGGATGCTTTCATGTGTGCGAACAACAACCACAAGAATGTCCAGCAAAGTCCAAAAAATACAAAAGGAAACAAAAGCAAGCAAATCAAAGTTCTTCAGATATGTAAGTGATCTGTGTTCCCACTAATGAAGGAAAAGGTAGATTCTTCCAAGTGGTAAGCGATCATAAACTCAATACAGTTCTTTTGTGCTCCAATATAACATGCAGTAGTGCTCCACCACCAGATGAAATGCATGCTCACCTTAATACTTGACCCAAATGGGTCACAACAGCTTTGGATGTAATACACTCCCCGGCAAATAAGCAGTCTTCCTCTTACTCCATATCTGCCTCCTTAGATCAAGTTCCTCAGTGCACTCAAAGAGAAAGAGAGGGGAGTGGGGAAACTCCAATAGTGTAGTATGACTATATTAGCAATAAACCACCCCTCACTCCAGGAATGCAACTCACAATTTATTGATAAAAAGCATGTGTACCGTATATACTCGAGTATAAGCCGACCCGAATATAAGCCGAGGCACCTAATTTTACCACAAAAAACTGGGAAAAGTTATTGACCCGAGTATAAGCCTAGGGTGGCAAATGCAGCAGCCAGAACACAGGAATTGTAGCCAGAACACAGGGACAGGGAGCCAGAACACAGGAATTGTAGCCAGAACTCAGGGATTGTAGCCAGGACACAGGTATTGTAGCCAGGACACAGGGATTTTATACAGGACACAGACGGTAGCCAGAACAC
Source organism: Glandirana rugosa (assembly GCA_018402905.1). Taxonomy (NCBI): domain Eukaryota; kingdom Metazoa; phylum Chordata; class Amphibia; order Anura; family Ranidae; genus Glandirana; species Glandirana rugosa. The sequence continues at coordinate 828,247 of BLSH010351680.1, read as the reverse complement.
AGGTATTGTAGCCAGAACACAGGGATTTTATACAGGACACAGACTGTAGCCAGAACACAGGTATTGTAGCCAGGACACAGGGATTTTATACAGGACACAGACTGTAGCCAGAACACAGGTATTGTAGCCAGGACACAGGGGTTTTATCCAGGACACAGACTGTAGCCAGAGCACATAAGGGATGAGTAAAGTAGATTCACATTAAACAAAGCTGTGCTGCTTCTAAGAGCCGTTCTGTGCTGTGTAAGTGTGATTAAACACATTGGTATGCAAAGAATGCAGAGAGAGAGCTGCAGCTCTTCACTGAGATCAGCTAACATCAGCTTGTCCCGCCCACCTCCCCCACCTCCCGACATCAAGCTGAGAATCTGACACCTCTCTCTGCATTCTTTGCATTCCAATGTGTTTAATCACACTTACAAAGCACAGAACGGCTCTTAGAAGCAGCACGGCTCTGTTTAATGTGAATCTACTCATCAGCCACAGACACTGACTCCAGTATAAGCCGAGGGGGGTCTTTTTCAGCACAAAAAATGTGCTGAAAAACTCGGCTTATACTCGAGTATATACGGTATATAACATAATGCTAAAACATGTCCTCACTTTGTCCTCCTCGATAGGGTCACACACCGCCAGGCTTTTTGTCCACGCGTATGGCCACGTGGCTTCTTCAAAGTTTAATCGTTTCAAAGTTTAATCATTCTAAGGTTTGTAAAATAGTAAGCACTCAGTTATGATGGTACACATTCACATTTTATAACCATTAAAGCCACTAATAGGATAGGCAACGCTTTCACTTTTCTAACCAAATTCATTGAATAGATGTGGGTACACATACTATTGCTAGCAGCAGCCAAATAACAATATATATAGCACCTTTCAATGTATGACCATTAAGTAGCAGCACACACAGCTCCACTTTATACTAGTATAAGAATGTTCTTTGGTTTCTGTTAGCAGTTCTGGAGTATTATACTACCCTACATCCCATCCAAGCTACTCACCAATAAAACCACAATAAAACATCCTCTAGACTGCTCATTGTGTCAGTGGTGTACCATTACATTAATATGATAGGAGGTCTCATTAACTCATAATGATACTAAGTAGGGAGGGGTGGGAGTCGAGAGCTTCATATGAATTCAGCTGCTCATATCTCTGGCTGTATGGATTATACCACTAGACGCATGGATATGCAATTATGGACCTCCAGCTGTTGCAGAACTACAAGTTCCATGAGGCATAGCAACACTTTAACAGCCACAAGCATGACACCCAGAGGCCAAGGCATGATGGGACTTGTAGTGTTTCAACAGGTGGAGGCCCGCTAATTGCATATCCCTGCACTAAAGGTTACCTTCTGTTTATACATTGTCATGTAGCTGGCCTTATAGAACATATAAATTGTAAGACTACAACGTTTATTTTCACCAGTGTTCACAGTTGACTTTTGCATATAAAAAACCCTGACCCATCTGGGTAGCATAAACAGCTATTAGCTGGACCTTGCATTTGATTAGATTATTTATGTCTGGGTTAATTTCCCTTGGACTAAAAAAATTGTAATAAACATATCCAGGTCCCTGAAGTGGCGGTGCCAAATAGTATGGGTAGGAGGGCGAAGCATGATTAATGCACAAGCTTTCAACTAGACCTGGTTGATGCATAAAAATGTAGTACTGTTTAAAGGATGTAGGTTAAATAATAATTGTGCTATTTTGAATATTTATGCTTAACATTTTTTTTTTCTCTGTCTAGCATTTATAGCATTTTCTACTATGCCCGAGATTGCCAAAAAAATCAAAGTATTTTTTGCCCTTGCTCCGGTGGTTACTCTTCAACATCCCATCGGTCCAGTTGCATTTGCCAAATTTGTGCCGGACGAGCTTTTCGAGGTATGACAATAGAGGAAGGATGGTAGGCCTTATGTTTTGAAGAGACTAAGTAACAATACAGTCCTTGTTGCTTCACTGATACCAGTCAGATTAAATCTTTAATGTTCTGTTTGTTAACCAAGTTTTGAGCACTATTGGTTGCTAAGACCTATAATTGTAATTTTGACAAGTGACATACTCTGTGCAAGCACTAGGGGGATGGGGGGCTACAGTTCAAAGCTTGATTTTAGATGCCACCTAGATCATTCAGAGAAAAGGGCATGTTGTTGACAGTTGATGATCAGCCCACCTTGAAGAAACCCTACAAACAGGTTCAATTGCTTAACCACTTGAATCGCTAAGCCAGAACAAATGTTCAGATCTGGAGTTCTGACTTTACCTGCTCCATGCGTTTCCCATGTTAATAATTCAGTATTAAAGACAAAAAATTTAAGCTGGAGGTAGCCAAGCAACAATTAATTTCAGAAGAAGGTCCACAGTGGAAACTTACATGTCTCTTAGCACAGATTTTCTTTCAGAATGTATCACTGTCTTCAAAGGATGAAACCCCCCTCCAGCCCAGGTAAGGTGTGCAGTCTTCACACTGGAGATTCTGGAGTCAATTTTGTTACAATATTAAAATCTAAATTATTACAAGGAACCTCTTTAATGTAGGCTTATTGTTGACTGCACTCTTGCTTTTTTTTTTTACAAATATATTTTCTTTGTGAACATTAGTTTTCTTTTTTTTTTTTTATTTTAGACTTTTTTTCCTCACAAAGAATTTCTGCCATCATCAAGCATTATCAAGCTGCTGGCCGATAAATTCTGTAGTCATGCTGTACTGGAAGAAATATGTGGCAATACTCTCTTCATCCTGTGTGGATTTAATACGTGGAACATGAATATGGTATTTATAGTATTTTAAAAGTAATCAAATGTCAGGATATTGGCATTACCTTAGGCACTGGCAAATTATGGGAGGGTAGGGCCAAAATACATTTTTGGGATCCCGAAAGCATGATGACATTCCCCATGCTCTGACAATATCATGTTTTAATAGCATCATGTCATTGTATGGTCCTTTTAAATTGAATTTATACTGGATTTACAAGTGCTTGAACACATATATATATAAAAGGGCTAGAGGGCATCGTAACACCTGATCATCAGTCCGCTCACATATAAAAAGGCCAATGGACAGCTGAAACAAATAATAGACCTAGGAATGATTTTATCCCACCCAAAACTCTGCAAACTCTCTGAGCTCCATGGGCCAAAACAGAATTTATTAAGATTCTGAGAATGCAAAAAAATTGTTTTTTTCCACAGCAGCTATAAACCCTGGAGCCACTAACCATGTATATATGAATACCTAGGTGGCATATAAACACTGTCTGTATTCCTGCCAACAAATGCTTTAGAATACATTTATATGTAGATGCATACATATACTGTACATATGCAATATATACTTGAGAGTCATTGTTCTGACTCATTCAGTTCTGCGTCTCACTCACTTTGATCTACCTAATCTGAACAGCTGGGAGGGAGAGAGAGTGATAAAAAGGAGCCTAGAGTGCCACTTGCTGGCTGAATAATACAATTTATTTAATTTACAAATTACTATAATTTTTATGTGCAATTTGTAAATATTATATATTACCTTATATTGGCTAAAAAAAAAAATTAACAGCATAAAGAAAGGCAATATCTAGAAAGAATAGACATCCTTTTATGTGGAAAACGAATTCCACAATATGAACACCAACAGGTGTTACATCTCTGTCACAATTTAGATCTTAAGAATCTCATTATGGAGAGGGAGTCTAAAAAACCTTTATGGGAGTTACGAACATGGACAAGATTACCCATTTTGATGTCCTAGATTGAGTTTAAAATTGAAATAATGCTTATAAAAGTGTCATGATTTATAATAGGACAGTTACAACACCACACAAAATATCTAAATGTCACTTATCGAAACTTTAGTTCATGTTTAATAGTGCTTGCCTCAGCTAAAATCACCTTCAGATCATACTCAGATTATACTCTTTATGGTCAAGGACAGATTCTTCTATGCAATCACAGAAAGCTGTCATCATACATGTCAATACTCACTCATATGGAAGAATATAGGATGGCTTTTTAAGTTGTTACTGATCCAGGGAAATAAATAAAAGTAGAACTATAGGCAAAATATTGCCATTTTGTCATTAATCATCAATTTTGTCATTTTGGATAGAATAAGGGAGGGTTATAACCCCTGTAAGATTTATTTTTGCCTTCTTTATCCCATTGGGAAGATTTACCTTCACTTCCTATCCCATAGCCAAACAGGAAGTAAGTAGAAATCCCTGCAAATTAAGGGAATCTCTTGGGGACCACCAGATCACCAGAACTAGTGTCCCCATTGGAAGATTTCCCTCCCTTTTACTTTTCTGGGGACAACCAAATTTGGGATTTTAATTGAGGCCCCTTTCCCACAAGATGTCTGATCGGGTCCGGCTGTGTGTTTTTTCAGCCATACGAGACTGGACCCTCCATTCTCCTCTAAGGGCAGTTAGTTGTAAACAAACTTGTGTCCATGCACACCCAGCTACCTCTCGATCCGATTAAAAAAAAAAAAGAAGGGGACCGGTTTCCCTCCATCTGGACAGATCTGATTGGAGGCAGTGGGGTGTAAATGGACAGCCAGTCTGTTTACATCCTGCTGCCCATAGAGCAGAGCTGGCTCTGCCCGTGTCCGTTCTGCATAAGTGGACAAGGACCTCTCATCTGGCCGCTCTACTCAGCTCAGCAAGGGATCAGTGGATTAATCCCCTGCTGAGAAAAAATGAATCTGGTCTGTATGAAAGGGGCATTACTTTCACTTTTAATGATGATGGTAAACAGGACACATTGTTCTGTTTTGCCTTTAGTAATACTTTAAGCACAAGATCATTGTTACAGGAAGACCTAGATAAAATAGGGAAGAGGGCAGGTACATGGCAGACGAGGTTTAATATTGAAAAATGTAAGGTTATGCACTTGGGCGCAAAAGATTTGTATTCAACATACTCTTTGGGTAGGGCTCCTCTGCATGAACGTGTGATAAAAAGGGATTTGGGAGTTCTTGTAGATTACAGACTTAGCTACAACATGAAATACCAATCTGCAGCTACTAAAGCTAGGAAAATACTGTTGTGCTTTAAAGGCATATATTCAGGAGATAAATCAGATTCTGTCCCTTTATAAATCACTGATTTTACCTCATCTTGAATATGCAGTGCAGTTCTGGTCACCAATTCACCAAAAGGATGCCTTTGAACAAGAAAGAGTTCAGAGAAGGGCAACAAAATTACTAGGGTGGGTGGAGGAGCTTAGTCATGAGAAACAGTTTACAAAACTTACATTTATTCCCTATGGAGAAGAGGTGCTTATGGGTGGGTCAGATCACATTGTATCAATCTGTTCCAAAAGAAGTATGGCCAAAGCATGTTTGGCCATATTTCTCTTGTGGGTCACAGGAGTGCCCTAACTTCTGCACTTCTGTGACCCAGATTCAGCCGACAGGTGGCTAAAGCTGACTGATGTCACAGAGCCACTCCAGTCTCTGGATGCATCAGGACAATAATATTAGGATTCACCCAGATGCCTGATGCAACAGCTGGCTCAGCCTCTCAGTACACTGCTAAGAGCCAGAGAAAGCCACTGCCTCTCTCTTCCCCTCCCCATAGCACGGTACCCCAATGAGCACCAGAAGAGCAGAGAACAGTGACCGACAGTCATCAATCTCAGTGAAGACTGAGCAAGCAGCAGTCATGTAATCATTCAGTTCTTGGGCTTAGAGCCAGCGAGGGAGAGCTGCAGCATCGGATCAATGCCGCAGCCATATAGGCGTGTATGTGTCTGTTTTTATTATTCCTGCTCTTCCCCTTTAAACGGTGATTATACAAATTGTAATAACCCATTTACATCAGTGAAAATCTGATCACCGGTATGAAGTTCAAGGAAGAAGAAAAAAAAAATATATATTTTTTTTTGCTGGCTTACAGCAAATTGGCCTATGCTTGTAGGGGTTGGTTTTCAAACACTCAAAACTCACACTCTAACACAGAGGTTGAACTTAATGGACCTGTCTTTATTCAACCTACCTGTATACGTTTCCTAGGCTGCAAACAACTAGTATAAAAAATACAATTGCTAGTGACCTAAAAATATATATGGCACAATGGCTAAAGAAGAACTATGCCAAGCCCATACTGTAACATACAGAATTTTAGACAAATCCTAATCCTTTCTCAGACATCCCAACCTGCAAAAACTCATTTCAGGGAGGCGACGCTTTGCGCCGGTGCCGACTCCCCCACCCCCAATTAAATGCAGCCTGATCAGTGCCAATGAAATGCAGCCTTAACAGTGCCAATGAAATGCAGCCTTACCAATGCCCATGAAATACAGCCTTACCAGTGCCAATTAAATGCAACCTGATCAGTGACAATTAAATGCAGCCTGATCAGTGCCAATTAAATGCAGCCTTACCAGTGCTAATTAAATGCAGCCTTACCAGTGCCAATGAAATGCAGCCTTGCTAGTGCAAATTAAATGCAGCCTTTCCAGTGCCAATTAAATGCAGCCTTACCAGTGCAAATGAAATACATTCTGATCAGTGCCAATTAAATGCAGCCTTACCAGTGCCAATGAAATGCAGTCTTACCAGTGGCAATTAAATGCAGCCTGATCAGTGCCAACTAAATGCAGCCTTACCACACAGAGCTCTGTCATGGATTCAAATATCCCTGTGGCCACTGTAACAAATTCAAGCCTTCTATGATACACCTTACACTGATTAATCTTAATTACACTTAATTAATATCATTGGATCAGTGTTCCACCTATCTAGGAGGCGGACTTTGTTACAGTTCTCCACCTCGCACAGACTGGCATTTCCTGGCAAGGACGTTATCACATTCGCCAGCCACAGACAGAAGACGGAGCAGCCCGAGCGGCCACTGCAGCTGTACTCCATTTGGCCACTCTTCTGCTCTGTCTTCTGTCTGTGGCTAAGTGACAGGCCCAGCTGGGAGATTGCCTGGTGCTCGCGGGTTTCCGGGAGCCCACAGTCAAATGCGGGAGACTTGGGATGTCTGCTTTCTATTGCAGAAAAACTCAATCTCATTTCCATTAAGACAATACAAGCTTAGTACAGTGCACTATAATCTGAGTTGTCAGGTAGCTGGACCTAGCAGAATGGGGTGTGCACAGGAAATTTGTGTTATGGTATAACTAAAGATAAAATATGTGTTTCGTTTTGGATAGAATGGAGAGGGATTAGAAAAGCTGAAAAGGTTTTTATTGCTGTGCCCCCATTAGGGAGATTCACACTCTCTATTTGTTCTGGTGCTGGTTATCCACAAAAGTGAAGGGTAAAGAAATCCCAAATTATGGGTTAATAACAGAACAGTAATAGAGGGGAAATGTTCCAATGGGGATGCTAGATCTTATGACAATCAAGGCTTTCCTCACTTTTGAAGGATTCCCTCTCACTTCCTATTTGGCTATGGGACAGGAAGTGAAGAGAAATCTCCCCAATTGGACAGGGATGGGAAAAAAAACTGACAGGGGTTATAACCTTCCCTTACTCTATTCAAAATTCCATACAGGATATTTTGTCCTGGGTAACCCAAGGGAAGTGTGAGGTGATGGCCTTCAAATGAATAGGTGTGCTGCAAGAAAAATGCCAAGTGTTTATATTTAGTGATTTTAGTTCTTCATTTGAAAATCATCCTCATTTTTAATTATACTGAATTTCTTCTATGGCATAATTTGTGCATTACTTGTTTGTGATCTGCAGAGTCGAGTGCCTGTGTATGTTTCTCACTGTCCTGCTGGAACATCAGTACAAAATATGCGCCACTGGTCACAGGTATTATGAGACATATTTTATATAATCAGAAAGCATCTAAACAATGCTAATGTGGGTATATCTGGAAGATTCCAACAATGCATATGCCAAAAGGCTTTTGCAGTATGGTATATTGGATGCATTTCATTTACAGTAGATGCTGCAATACTGTTTGACCTATTCCAATTGTAATGTGTATAGTGTATCTCATTTCATCCAATCAGAATTCCTCTTTGCTTTTCTCACTTGAGTAAATTATTGGTTGCTTTTACATATTTATTAGAGTATAACTAAAGGCAAAACAGTTTTTAGTTTTTTGATAGAGTGTAGATGGATTAGAACATCTGTGAAGTTTGTATTGCTGTCTGTGTCCCATTAGGGAGATTCACCCTATTTGTCATGTTTACTGTTGTCACCTAAAATAGAAGTAAAAAGAAAATCCCAAATGTTGGGTTGTCCCCAGAACATTTATAGAGGGGAAATCTTTCAATGAGGACACTAGTTCTAGTGACCCTGGTGACAACCAGGGATTCCTACACTTTGGAGGGAATTCCTCTGACCTCCTGTTTTGTCTGTGGCATGGGAAGTGAAAGGGAATTTCCCCAATCGGACACAGATGGCAAAAATAAAACTGACAGCAATTATAGCCTCCCTTACTCTCCCCAAAATTAAAACAAAAAGGTTTTGCCTTTTGTTTTACTTTAACCACTTGCCGACCGCCAACCGCAGGTTGACGGCGGCAAAGTGGCTCGTTATCGCAAATCGCCGTCATACGACGGCGGCTGCGATAACGCGCACTGTGAGCGCGCGCGCGCCGCCGGAGGTGCGCCCGCGTGCTCACTGTGTTCGGGGAGGGCCAGGGAGCGGGTGCGGCGGCTTCGATTGCCGCCGGCTACCCGCGATGCCCCCCCCGGAGTGAAGGAGCGGAGGTCCGTGTATGTAAACACGGACCTCCGCTCTGTGTGAGGGGGAAGGGCTGTGATCACAGCCTTCCTTTACGTGAAGGCTGTGACCACTTCCCTTCCCCAGCTAGGCAGTCCCCCATACAGTTAAAACACGCCCAGGGAACATAGTTAACCCTTAGCGCGCCCCCTGCAGGTTAACCCCTTCACTGCCAATGGCATTTACACAGTAATCAGTGCATTTTTATAGCACTGATCGCTGTATAAATGCCAAGTAAATATGTCGCTAGTCACGATATTTTTACGTGACTAATGACACATTTACGGTAACCGTCACTTCCCCAATTGGACGTCCCC